>VMBQ01002413.1:0-17142 GCA_007657795.1 Dreissena rostriformis
TCTTTGGGGGAGATCGAAAGAACGCTCTCACAATGTGGATCGAACCCCCGACGTCTCAGTCGCTAGGCGGACACCATATCCACTACGCCCCGGCAACATAGAAAAGAAAAAAAAGAGTTTCGTGTATGATTTGCTGAGTCAAGGATAGATACGAGTTTCAGAGTTTATTTCATTGATTAGTTTTATAATTGTAAAGTATATTTTCATTTAACAGAAGACGCGAAGGGTGTGGCGGGACACGAGAGGACGAGGATGTTTACGGGGACCGGAATGTCATGGAACAGGTAATGGACCAGGCCTGGGCCGTCAAGAGGCAACTGAGCCAGCTGACTCATGTCAAGGTTGTGTTGGCGGTTAGCCGGGAAGAAGAACGCGCTATAAAGAACGCGTTCGCTTGCATGATCTGTTAAAAAACTTTCATTAGTCGACAGTGTATTATTTTATTTGTTTTATACACACCCAGTTCATTTTAACAGTCCTTCAAAAAGGGGACATAATCTGTACAACAAAACAATAACGTTATTGAAATAAATTAAGTAATTTGTAACAACGTCAGAGTTTTTACTTATAAAGTATTTGAAATAATGAATTATACTTAGCGCTGATTTTTCTGTTATTTGAATGTAGTGGTCTCGCAAAGAGTTTCAGATAATTGTATAATTGTTATACGCATATGTTCTTTATATATAAAGGAAGCACCAAACATAACCAGGCTGATTAAATTTTAAAAGAATTCAGTGCGTGAACCCATAGCTTCAGGCATTACAATTTTTGCTCTGAACTTTATAAAAATATAGAGTCTTACATTCAGGAGTAGTGTCGCATCCTACATGTGCAACTTGTTGCTAATCACTGGTTATATGCAAGAACTGGGTGAACATATGGTACGAAAGCCCACTGCCAGCCAGATACATTAAGTGAAGGAGCCAGGACGGAAAACGGCGTGCCGTGACAGGGCGTCATGAGGCAGTGCATGTCCTCGGAGGAATTGTGCACCATACTAATTGAATGAATATATGTAGACAAAAATATGGACTTTTTTCATTTCTTAAACAGATATGATAACAAATGTAATAAATAATTCGATTGTTTTCATTACTTGATGCGAAACGCTACGCTGACAAAATATATTGTATTGTGTAATAATTATCGAAATGCATATACATTAAATCAAATCCAATGACTTAAAACAAACGCATGCATGTACATTGGTATCATAATATAACGTTACTGTTGATCTTTTCATTCTTCCATTACAATAGCCAACAAGAGATTATTGTTCCTCTATTAAAGGGTACATTTTATTATTCAAAATAATAATATCAATGGGAGGAAACTGCGAAAGAAGATCATTCAGGACTTATGTCCCGAATTAATCTGCGCAGCGCCCCTCGTTTTCCATTTATCGTGTTATCAAATGAAGAACGGTAAACGGGAGCAAGCACTTTGTTTCAATTTTCAAATATTGATTTTTGTAATATTAACATTGAAACGAAATATGAATAGGGAAACAAGTTTCGTGTTTTGTTTCGTAATTAGTAAAACGAAAAACGATATACATAAGTCGATTTGTTTTTTGTTTTTGTTTCGGTTATAAGAAAATCGGAATATGAACTAATTTATCACATTCACGCGTTATGTTCATTACAAAAAAATCGTTTAATTTAAAAACAATGTTAAAAACGTTTCCGTTAGATTAACAGAAAAACTACTGTCAGTATATAATTGGATCATTATGAACAACTGCTTTTCAATGCAATTTTATTTGAGACACTCATTATAACGGAGAAATAAGTTGATATGATTGGCATGCAATGCACGTTTATTGTATTTAAGAAAGTACAAGTCTTAGGTTTTCATAATCAATATGTATATAGCTGTTTGAATTGATTACTTGATAATTAGGTACTTATTTGTATTCTCCTAATAACACGAAACAGTTATTTTTTGCTTTAATTATTGTTGTTAACAGTTGAGTATATTGAACAGTTTTGTATTGTAGCTCCGTGCGAATGTGTGAGTTTTATATATTTTTTTTAAAACATACAATAAGTTCGTTTTGTAAAGGTACAATTTGTGTTTATAATTCATCTGTATTAATTTATTCATAACATTATTTGATCGATTTGATTGATTGAATATGTGTGTATGTCGAATACAGTCGCAATAATGCTTGAAAAGCAATATACTTACACATATGATAACGGTTGTCGATGATTTCATGTTAAATGCCATAGTTGTTTCTTACCTAAACGGTTGTGTACAGTGTCAAGGAGGTCTCTGGGCCTGCATATACCAAATTCATTCATAGAAATACAATTAAGAATGTCAAACTTGTATCATATACTTTGATAATGTTTTGTCTGAAGACATTTACCCTATCAGCAAGAGATGAATAAAAAAAAACATAGCTACCAAATACATTTTGCTGTATTTTATCGGGTTACTATTACCAGCATGGTTTGCCATTTCTACATGTTGGTTCATAACCATGATTTATTTGTCTGCAAACAAGCCAATGTGGGCTGTTAATGCATTGTTGTGCCCTTACAGTAAGCAAGTGATTAAATAGTACAAGTCATTCTGTTGTCATGTAATAGAAATAACAGAATTTGTGATTCAATATTCGGTCAATAACACTTATAAATAATCGAACGCCCGATATCGACATATCAATTTGCATTTTAACAACTAAACTTCAATATATAAATTATTTTAATGCTCAGACTGTCACACGAGTATATTCACCATACATTTAAAACACATGTACGGGTGTTTTTTTCTCAACGCCATTTGCAAAAGACGGAAACAACCCATTTGGCTAATGCAGCACTTCCTCTATTTAAAACCTCGCCGGCTAATACCATATCCCGTCATGTTCGTATGTATTGGATTTCCGAGGAAGACGTAGATATACGTCCTTTTTCACAATATCAATGAAGCATCAGCAATTAGCACCGCGAGACAAATAATGCCCTTTTTCTAGATAAGAAACCGTGGTTTCTACATATTATTTGTAGAACAATTTGTTATCCAAACATAAACATATTCTCCCAAATGGTCACACGTTATTGATAGTTTCTCAGATCAAGCAACGGGACATGAAAAGTGAATGCATGTGTTAAGAATAATAAAAAAAAAACAGCCACTGGGATAAAACACATTACTACCGATTTCAAATGTAAACAACTTAGCTGGATTCAATAAGATAAAATCTGAACTGGAAATTGATTCAGTCAAGATTCATTTTCTAAATGTACTGCAACGTTAACATTTAGTTACTTTCATATCGAAACTACTTATCATGTTAACTATGGCCCACATATTGTATGACTAATATATTTGGGTGAACATGAACACATTCTGGCTGATTTCATATTTTGTTATGGCTTGCAAAGTGATTAAGTATCAACATATAATGATTCTTGTTTACAACGAAACACTACGGAATGTTGTAGGAGTTATTTTAAGATTATGAAATAATGATAGTGGCTTCATGTAGCCATCAAAACCCTCTTGTTAATAATGATAATGGGTTCATGTAGCCATCAAGACCCTCTTGTTAATAATGATAATGGGTTCATGTAGCCATCAAGACCCTCTTGTTTCTATACAGGTTTAAGATGAGTATACTCTGATTCATTCCGAAAAAATACTTGAGCAATATAAACATGTACATATTGTTTTAGATTGTGCCGATTCTTTGAATAACGTCTACAAAACCATGAACAATTATAGTTAAATTTCTGTAAATCGTTTAAACGACGGATGTGAATTTTGCTTCTTTCAATTATCGTGAACAAGGGAAGTCAGTTATAAATAAAACCAATTCAGTAGTCATCACATTCAAGTTTGCTCCTATGTCAAACAATTTTTCACATATGAGGCTTTGCTTGGTACACGATTTCTCAGAAAACATGGTTTTGCATTGCGTGGTTGATAATCATTAACTACAACAATATATATAAATCCAAGTATGCTTTTTGCACTTATATATTTAAATGGATAAAGCTCTAAATACATATTAAAATCTTATTTAATTTTTATCATGTATTCCATGAACACACATATAGTTCTGTTGAACAACAATGATTTGCAATAAAACGATTTCAATATTTGTTAAAGAAAAACACATAAGGGAGAATAGCGCATACATAAGACAAATCAGCAACCAAACAAATCTTTATATTTATTGTCTAAATATTTATTTTTATAATGGCGCGTAAGGTGATTTTCTTCACGCTTCAGTACTAAATCACTTACGTTCTGGGAAAACTGGGCTTAGTGCATGTGTGTAAAGTGTCGTACAAGATAAGATAGTAAAGTCAGCACAGGCTTTTCAGGAAAAGAGTCGTCGCTTATTAGCTTGCGCGGACGACACATGCTAATCTGTGACGACACTGTACGCAAATGCATTAAGCATAGACGTAACGTCAAAAAGTCCGTCCACCCAGAAAATTGCGCATGTGATATACATGTTTTCTTAATACAATTTTCATTTTTTAACATAGCGTCATGATAATTATATCAAACGAATCAGCTGAAAATGCGCATTTCACAATATATAATACAAAAAAAAACAGACATTCCGACATTTAAGGAAAACCAATGTTTTAATTACAATAATTGTTAAAAATACGATGTAGAGTTGTAACATAAAACGTTGATGTAATACGGAACACATTATTTTTCCGCCGAAGCAAACTTTCGATTCGGCGGGAAAATATATCGTCTGATGGGGCTGACGTCAATGATTTCATGACTTTTTGACGTTACGTCCTAGCTTTCCCGGACCGCGGTCCATTTTTTTCATCGTTTGTTTGTCTGTCTTATAAATACAACCGGAGGCGCAATGAAACATTCATTTCCATTTTAACAATGTGGGCGACAACGTGACACGTGACTGTATATTGAACATCTTGGTAACCGTCTTTCGATTTAAGTAACATTCTAGTAATTTAATTCGAACTAAAATGTGCCACTCTTCGCGAACATCTCACAGTGTATTTATCCTTTCCTTTTACAGGAGATGTTCATGTAACGATGTTCTCCATTAAATGATTAAAACCTCTCCTTAATCAGGATTCGAATCAAACCTCTTTGGCGCCTTGCTAATGATTCCATTCACAGTGTGTTATATGTAAAAATAACTCAAGTCGGTTGTTTCAATGGGTTTTAACAAGCGAACAGCGTTAAGTGTCATTCCAGATTAGCCTGTGCAGTCCGCCGAGGCTAATCTGGGACGACACTTTACGCACATGCATTAAACACCATTTTCACAGAGCGCGGCCAAATTATATGATTTCAGCTAATGATTCAGAGTAATGTTCAATACATCTGTATTTGACGCAAAATGAAACCAGACGAAAAAATAAACCGCCTTATCGTACATGGCACATTATTGGATTCAAAGATCACAAAAATAAAGCTCCCGTTAAAAAAATCGTAGCGAGAAAAGTCGAGATATAGAGCAACTATTTATACGAAATAAACACTATTAATCATTTTCTTACTCATATGGCTGGAAAGTGAGCGTCATTAAAAAATTAAACAAAAGTAATAAAAGGTATACAACGGCGATAAAACCCTGTTTCGGCACAGACGTCGCCATTTTTATTATCCCCTCTTGGATTGCAAGAGGATTACTGGTACTTTAAGCAGGTAACTATACTTTTCAGAATTAATTTTCAACATAACGTTGAAGGAGTGTTTTTGCTAATTTGACATTTGCATTTTCTGACTTTCCTTCGATAATAGTAAACAGTATAGATTTCCCAAGCCGGCTAAATTAACGTTTCTTAAGCTGTCTGATGTAAAAGCTTTAGCTCAAATTATTGGCATCTCTATAAATAGAAAACAACAATAAATGCTGGCATGTCTATCTACAAATCTCTTAATTACTGTAACCATAATATATTATTTTATTTATCAAAGCGTAAACCTTTCCTTATTGGTTCGATGCTTTGAAGAAATAGCTCGTCAAATATTAAAGACGTAATTTATAAGCAAAAACGTCTTTTTTATACTGTGTGAAATGAAGAAATGTTTCCTGAAATTATGATGATTTTTATCATCACTGGTATTCGAAAATTATACATATTTTAACATTGCGCTACCCACATTTTTTAATTATGACAGAATAAACTTTTGCAAACTACCAAGACAAATAACATTCTGTTGCGCATAACTATAACATGTTGTTGTTAAAACGAAAAATCCATTATGTGATATGGCATAACCTATAAGCCTTGCTCTGTGAAAACGGGGCATGTGCGTTAAGTGTCGATCCAGATAAGCCTGTGTAGTCCGCACAGGCTTACCAGGACAACACTTTCCGCTTTTATTTTTTTCGTTTAAAGAAAGACTGTTCCAGACGAAAATCCAGTTAATGCGAAAAATGTGTTCCCTGATTAGCCTGTGCGGACTGCACAGGCTAATCTGGGACTATACTTTACGCACATGCATTAAACCCTCTTTTTCAAAAAGCGAGGCTCATATGGTATTGATCTACACCGATGTGGTTATTTTTTTGTATCAATGTGGTGTACGTGGGAAACGTAAGACAGTCAAAGAAATATAATCCTACGACGGTATCCCTAGTGTGTATCATGTCGTAAGTAACATCATTAAAACCTCTGTAACGTGAAACAACTTATTTCATTGTTTCGTATGACTATGATTTGAATACGTTCGTATTTAATTTCAGATCGGTTGTCTATTGCGTTACAAGCCTCGCTAAGAAAAAAATGCAGCAGTATAAAAAATTATCCCCAGGCCCTCCATGTCCGCACTCTATACTTCCAGGTCTTTCGGACGGTTGGTTTGTGTTGAAATATGTTTTGCCCATGCTATATATATTAACAAGAAAATACTATTGGACAGACAATCCCCGTTAATATTCTATAAATACACACGGTCTGACACGCAACAGTATACAGTAGTAACGGAGGTCTGGCATCAAGCAAATCTCCTACGGTAACACCAGTTTAATAATACATGTAATGGCATTATACGAGCTACGTTCTGTCAAAACTAAACTTAATGCGTGTGCGTAAAGTGTCGTCCCAGATTAGCCTGTGCAGTCTGCACGGGCTTATCAGGGACGACACTTTCCGAATAGACTGGATTTTTGTTTAGAAGATACTTCATTTGAATGAAAATTTCAACAAAAGCGGAAAGTGTTATCCCTGATTAGCCCATACGGACTGCGCAGACTAATCTGGGATGACACTTTACGCACATGCATGAGAACCACTTTTCTCAGAACGAGACTCATATTGTCCACCTTCCGGCCTACGGGTTACTTGTCTAGGACACTACTCGCTAAACAAAATGCACCCCCCCCTCATATGTAAATACATTTCATTAAAGGGAAGTGCAGTGAACAAAAACTATACCACTTGCTATCTGAGTATTAATGTTATTTTAAATTGTATTTCAATTCAGTCTCATCCATATACTTGCTTAATCATAAACAGCGTCGGCTACAATAGGCTCGGAAATTATTGGGCGGCAACTGTCATTTAATGATTGAAAAACATTTTTCTTCATTTCATTGGTGTATGAAATGTCGGAAAAAGTACGTCAATTTTCTCTGTTAGTGAGAACTATAGCCATCTGATTGTTGAGTAATTCTAGCACTGCGACACCCGCAATAAGAGTCGCACCAGACTACAATCTGCACAGCTGAGACTAATAGGCTACTTATAGGCTAAAAGCTATTCAAGCAGAGATCGACATTGTCTCTAACAATTAATGCGGATAAATGTTTCAACCGTTCACCTCGTCTATTACTGTTATTGATCTATTTATAAGGCAACGTGGTCTTGGAGGTTACAATATACTAAATAATCGAGTCTCTAAAAAAACATCATATTTTCCTCGAAGGCATGTTTTACACTTTAGGCTGTTGTTCTGGTTTTATCGTCTGGAGATATTGCTAGGGTAAGCAGGGGTATTCACTGCTAAATCCCTGAAATAGGATAAAGTTAGAGATTAAAGTAAAAATTGGCACTGAAAAAGGTTACAATCCACTAGAAAACGGCAGAAAAAAAGAAGGTGCAAAAACAGTCGATTTTGATTTGAGTCGAATTCTTTTTTGGTTTGAACATGACATATCTTTTTTATTGCTTAAATCGATTCAGCTAAGAATGTCCGTTAAGAAAAGGTATGGTTATGGGGGTGTCTATGTGCAAAATGTTGTATTTATTTTCGGTCAAAGTTGTCGCTTTTACATTGAAACATATAAGGAAACTATTTAGTATATTTTGACCTAGAGGGAAATTACTATTGCCCAACGCAAGCCAGTCTGAGCACGTTACAAGAAGAACATTACAACACAAACATAATTTTAAGAGCCACGTCATTTCCGTTACGAATCTTAAATAAAACTCACATGTTTATATGATTTGATTATTGAAAGTTGCATTCGCATAGTATAGTTTGAATGCTTGTATATATGTGAGTATGCGTAAATTCACTTATGAGGTTTTAAATGTGCGATAAACAAAGGAACACGATCATGATGCATTGCCAAGATCTGAGTTTATGTGTAATATAATAAAAAATATATATATAATCCTTGTCGTTTAGATAGCAATTAATTTTGATTGCAAATTGTGCGCTGTTTTTTTTTAACTATTTACCGATAAGCTTTTCAGCTGGATAAAACAATGTATAAAAATGGTTTCGTTGTATTTACCGGATATGGAACTTTGTCGAAGCCGATACGTCGCTTATGTGTGCATTTTATTTGACATTTTATTGAACATGTCACCGATGCGGATTTATTCCAACAATCGCATTTGTGAGATAAAAGACACATGTCTGTGCATTTATAAACGTTATCTCATCTAGCTATGCAGACATGTACATGCAGTCGAATACTAGAATTCATTTGTGTCGGAGATTTAGACAACAAACAAAAATACAGAGACTAGCCAGTTAATGCATATGATGTCAAAAGCGGCTTGACATATTAACATTATTTTACGTGATGCAATTCTAGACGTTGTTCGCATCCAATACAGTGGTATGTAAATGTAATATATGATGTTATTTTAGTTATCTGAACATAAGCTCATTTAACTCAGCTGGCGTCCATCCTCCTCATCCATCTTTAGAAAAAATACTTACTTATTTTATCACCTGATACCGCGTAGTGAGATGATGTTGATTTTAGTAGATTACCGTACCTGCCAACTGATTAAAAGATAATACGCGTTGTGTCTACGTTGAATTATGCACTTGTCACCTTGCGTACTAAAAATAAATAGGTTCTCATGAAAGGTTAAATAAGAAAATGTAAATAAAACAAACTTTGCGACGTCTCCACAGATAAGGCACCGTCTGTTTACAATATATATATATATATATAATGATACAATACAATACCTTTACAATATATATTAAACTTTATTTCCTCCAAATAAAGAGCTGAACAAATAATCCGACAAAAGTTTACAATAGTTAACACAAATCATAAGTATAATATGTACACATAGTACAATATCTAACACTTCGTCAGCGATTAACACAGTAAGCATTGGCAACACAAACATAGTAAACTTATAAACACATATGTTTGAAAGATTATTTATAGGCATGGTATTAAATGTAATAGATATTGTTTAGGAAATTAAATTGCATAGAAGTCAACGAAACGGGAAACAGTATGCATATGATATAACTGTTAAACATATAATCTCACAGTGCACCAATATATAATTATTGAATACGATTAACGCACATCCACAAGGCGAACCGTCTGTCTACAAGATGCGAACTTGACTCGAGAGGTTTAACTTAAACCTGCAGCAAGACTTATATTTATGTTAGACTGGATTGAGACGTGTTGATTTTGTATCGCAATGATTGTGTTCTTCTGGTAGACGGTATTACAAGTTTCTATCAAGTAACCGACAGACTCGTGTTAATTTAACAATCAATAGATTTTACATGACACTTTAAACATTTTTTTTAAATATATATTAATGTTAATGTTAGACTGGATTGAGACGTGTTGATTTTGTATCGTAATGTTTGTGTTGTTCCCTTGGTAGATGGTATTAGTTTCCATCGCGTATGTATGCATGTATTTTTTTTTGACCTTGCCATCAAGGATAACCCGTGAAAGTGCAAGCACTTATTTCCAATGGCGTCCTTTGGTTTTTTTGCTGAAGAGACAGCAAGCATAAGAGACAGTATTGAGATACAAGTAATCCGTGTGCGATACCCAAGCTGTTTGCGAATAGATCCCTTGGGAGTAACCGATAGCTCCAGTGGTGTTGATCATCTAATCGACGGTGTTACAAGTCTCCATCAATAACCGATAGCTCTATGGGTTACAAATGAAATAGCCATCTGCATTAGACGAAACGCATCTAATAGACCAGTTCACATATGAAACTCCAGGGACATTAGCAGAGATGATCTCTTGTATTCCGATAACATTTCAGCACATGTGTCACTCCTGATTTATTGTTTCAAAACCTGCTGTAATATTCATTTGTATTCCGATAACGTTTCAGCACATTTGTCATTTCCGTGCTATTGTTTCACTTCCTGGAATATACACTTGTGCTGGTATATCCGCATGCCCTTGAAACAACATACAAGGACATAATTTGCTTTATATGCGAATACGGAATTAACCTAAGCTAAATTACAGATACTGTTTCATGTAAGCAATTAGCTAAATACAAATGCACTCGCTTTCTTAGTGAATACAAGAATGCACAGATAAGGAAATACACGATTCAGTGCATCATTCTTGTTTCCCAACGTATTTTATAGTAATGCGGATTTAACATGTCAATAAAATAGCTTTAGTTAGTTATTATTTGTGTTTGCAATTTATGTGTTATATTTATGTAATTTCTTCTATATTGGTGGTATTGACTAAATATCACACACACAGTTTGTAAAAAGCCTCCACGATATTGCCCATAATCATAAATTCATAAATGCGGTTTGTCTCATAACAACTAAATTTACTTAATTGTTTTTGTTCAACTTTATTTACTTACGAAGTGTGTTAGTATACTCGCATCTATTTAAACCGCTGAAGTTATAGTACTGACGTTATAACACTGTAAGTTCACATAACCATAATCAATAGCCTCTAAATTGAGGGCGAAGCGTTAACAATTTCTATACAACTGTTTGCCTTTACTATATTACAGCGTCTGGTATAATGACAATAACTTCCAACTAATCATCTCAGTGCATTCATTTTAATATCCAATGCCATTGTTCGTAAATTGAACAACGACCATACTTTCGTACAAAGTTCTTCATAATCTGGCATTCTCACAAGTCGATCTGCTTATAGACAATGAAGACAATAAATTTTTTTAAACCGCTTGTTAATAACAGAAAGTTATCTCGAAAATTAGCACAGGAACTGAAATATAGTTTTGCAAAATCGTTGTCAGATTAAGTTAGAATCGCATTTGAAATTTCGCGTTAATAGTTGTGAATATACTGAGGGTGTATCTTCTAAACTAAAATCCAGTGTAGTCGTAAAGTGTTGTCCCTGATTAGCCTCTGCAGTTCGCCTGGGAGGACACTTAACACACATGCATTAAGCCCACTTTTCCCAGACCGAGACTCATATATACAAACACACTATAAAATACGTCCAATGGAGTTTACTGGTTATCTGGTACTTTGGTCTGATGTCTGAGTCTCAATCCGATTATAGCTAAGACGGTTTAATTTGACTTATAGTCGACATGGTCGCCAAGACGGATCGCACTGCACATACCGATGTGAGACAAAAGCCAAAAGCTCCCCAAGGATTATATGGATATTGGTTTCGCTACTAGTGTTTATATGTATAACTGTTATGAGTACACACATAGTGTTGTAATGTGTGTGTACTCATGGGCTTAAAGCCTAATGTATGTTGAAATAAACTAAAAATAAACTAAAACTATGTAACCAGATATCGCGTCAGGCACATTGACTTTCTCAAGTATGTTTTTCTAAATATGCTCTTGTTGACGTTTTTTTATTTGAATAATTGAATTGACTGCATTGCAAAATATAAGTATATACTAGTGTGAATTAAATAATATATAATACTTATTATATATATACTTAATAATAGTAATATATAATATATATATAATATAAATAATTAATAATACTTATTATTTGAAATGGGTAAAAGGTATAAGGCATTGACTTAAAAACAGTTTTAAAAGCAAAACATTTGACAATCTTGGACAATTTGGCTTAATGACAACAACACGCATGTCTGTATATATATAGTTATAGACAATAAAGGTGTGTTTACGAAGTATATCTGAATATTATTGCATTTTTGCACACGAACACGAATCGCTAGGATACAAACTTATATTTAAGTTAGAAACGCTTAAACAGATGCATGCTATTTCTTAAAAACATTTTATATGTATCATCATAGAAATTATGAATGTATACTTAATAAACAATAAAAAAATAAAGAATCGTCTTGTTTTGCTACCTATTCGTGTACTTATGAGCGTACACAAACGTGTATGCATTTTATGCGTACTAGTATAATAGTGAAACATCTACAGTGGAACTATGTATACGGGGGCGTATTTCTTATAATGCCAACTTCATGAGTTGCGCTCTGGAAAAACGGCAATGAATGCATGTGCGTTAAGTGTCGTCCCAGATTAGGCTGTGTAGTCCGCACAGACTAATCAGGGACGACACTCTCCGCCTAAACTCGATTGTTTCTAAAAATATATCTGCTTCATACAAACATACCATAAAAATCTGAAAATTGTCGTCCCTGATTAGCCTATGCGGACTGCAAGGCTAATCTGGGATGACACGTAACGCACACGCATTAAGACCCGTTTTCTCAGAGCGAGGGTCATATGTTTTCGTATCAACTCGTAATTATTAGGAAATAATATCTTATCTCTTGTATAATTTGTTGCTAAACAAAACATTTACACGTGTGTAAACGTGTATATGAGAGAAACAATGTTTTCATGAGGACATGTACATACTTTTTTATATACCATAACAAATCGTCATAAAACATATCTTAACATATCATATTTACAATAAATATATTTACTTAAACATTCAAGGCAAAATTCACTGTTTCACAATTACATGTTCATGCTCTATATTTATGTTTCATAAACGTTCATTTGTTAACGTAAAGTTATGAACGAGTGTACAGCTGTAAATGACTACACTTAGGCTTATGAAGGTAGTTCTTAGCAATAGGTATAGACCTTAACCATTCCATCATTCTGCACGCTAATCAATCTGTTCGTGTGACTGACAATGATAGCACAGGGACGCTCAAGTCCCGAGTCCTTGACCAGAACATACCGCTGAAACGTACCGTTACTCGTCAGCAACTGAATTCTGTCGTTCGAATTGTCAGCTACAAAAATGTTTCCGATTTTATCAACGCATACACCCTGCGGATTTCGTTGAATGCTATGTTAATAGTTATAATTTCGAGTGGCATAGGGATTAACAATAATACTGAACATATAACGAGATAGCAAAGCCATATTTAAACTTGAAACTCTAGCCAAGTAACAAGAAATAAGAAGGCATTTGAATTGTATGGTGATGCATTTGTCACAGGTAATTTCCAAATTATTAAAAAAAAAAATGTATCACGTTACGGATTGGGGAAAATTACTTTTAAGAAGATGCCATTATTATACTTCCTGTATGTATTCCATTTATTTCAGAATAAATTGTTTGAATCAGATTTACACTCATGGCATGATGTATTAATGTTCATGCCAATTATATGTTATTTACAAGTTATGTACTTAAACATAATAATTTACAAAAAAAGCTGCAAATCGTTGAACGAAACAGTTTAACAAACATAGGACATGTTCGATTTGTATTATGATTATTGTCATTGGTAAGTTTAGTGCTGTTTGGTTTATTATGTTCATCATTATATATCTAATGTACAACTTGTCTTTCATGAATGATTACCAGATGAATACACGCTATTCTCTCCGTAAACGCTTCTAGATGTCCATGTTTAATTTGTTTATAATGTACACAGATACGTCAAATATGATATGATATGCTTTATTCAGGAAAAAAAGAAAATATGCCAATCTTTCCAGATGCAACACATACCAAAGACATATATAACTTGTTGATGGTGAGGCATGTTACGTCATGTTAGATATCTGCACATACATGTGGTAAGTTATAGAAACAAGAACATGTAGTTATGATGATAAAAAGCGTTTGAAAGCCATTGGAGGAAAAACATCTTTATTTGTCTTAGACCAGAGGGATTCGGTTATTTCGGAGAAAATGTAAATTCTATATAAATATGCCTTTAGTCTGTTTACACTTATAATCGCTATACAGTTTTATGATATCGCCTTTATCAGCAAAGAAGGAGTCTTCTTGGCGAGCGCAATTAAATCCGATTCTCAATTTTTTACGGATGGAAAGACTCGTGCTTGGATACGTAAAAAGTGCGGGAATTTGTATACACATACTTGAGCGTCACTCTGTGAAAAGGGGATTTAATGAATGTGCGTAACTTTTCGTCCCAAATTAGCCTGTGCAGTTCGCACAGGCTAATCAGTGACGACACTTTCCGCTTAAATGGATTTTCTTAAAGAAGAGTCTTTCTTTAAACGAAAAATACAATGGAAGCGGAAAGTGTCGTCCATGATTAGCCTGTGCGGAGTGCTGTGGCTAATCTGGGACGATACTTTACGCACATGCTTAAACACCCTTTTCATAAAGCGAGGCTCAATCTGGAGGGGGATAAATGCCGCACTATTTGTGCTTTGTCGCTGATAAGGCGTCGACGATGGCTTGTTGGCTTAGTTTTATGTCTATTTATAACACGCGTATGCGAATTCTTGTATTTGGGTGTCCATGCTGTACCGAACTATCCTTGCCGGATACGGCCTTTAATGAAAAAATAATTGT
Source organism: Dreissena rostriformis (assembly GCA_007657795.1). Lineage (NCBI taxonomy): Eukaryota > Metazoa > Mollusca > Bivalvia > Myida > Dreissenidae > Dreissena > Dreissena rostriformis. The sequence continues at coordinate 14,947 of VMBQ01002413.1, forward strand.
ATAGGTCAAACATAAGCGTCATGATTTTATACTGCTTTCAAATGGTCGATACCGAACGGGTGACGAAAACTTAACATGCCCCTATCAGTTACTAAAATTATCTTCATTGTTATGACAGCTTTTTACTAATTGTAGAAGTTTAAGGCTGTTTATTTCTCAATTGCAAACAATAGAAAAATATGAACTTAACTTGCTATTATTATTGACAAGATATTACAGGGACAAATAACAATACATGGTCTAACGCTTGAACTTGCGACATCAACATCAAAGATGACGCAATCTTTAGTATTTGCGAACGCTTAAATACCTGTCGCGTTTTAATATCGATATATCCATGACACAATACTAATTGATTGAACTCGATGGCCTTATACATGTATATACATGCATAGCACTTTATATATTTTCGTATTTGTCACACATTAAATACTCAGCGTGAACAGAATGTGTAAATAAATATATAGAGCAGGCTGGGAAATGTAAATAAACTTGTGAATTGATTGTAGTACATTGCTCTTTGTATTAAGAACCAGTAGAATGTCATGGCCTTCTTTATAAATATTCCTTTATGAAAATCGTTGGAAAATGGTCTTTATTGTTTGTCTTGACACAATGCGCAGGTATTTTAATGGGGTTTCTATAAAGTGTGATAGAAAACCGTTATTTTTTGGCGAATTCATTATGTTTAATACTTGATACAATACACGAGTACCACCAGACAATATAAACACAACACTGTACTAAACATGGCACTTAGATTTGAGCCGCGCTCTGTGAAAACCGGGCTTAACGCGCCTGCGTAAAGGGTCGTCACAAAATATCCTGTGCAGTTCGCAGGCCAATCACAGACGACACATTTCTCCAAGACTAGGTTCTTGTTAAGCAAGGGCTTCCATTAAATGAAAAATCCATAAAAGCGGAAAGTGTCACACCTTATTAGCAAGTGCGAAGTGCACAGTTTTAGCTCGGGCGATACTTTACGCACATACAATAAGCCCGATTTTCACATAAAGCGACTCATTTAATCATATGTTCAGTAAAGCGCTTGCATGCTATGTACACAGTATAACACTCTTTGTTATCACAAATTTAATAAAATATGACTACACAACATAACTTATCAGCTTATTCAAACAGAGGGCTGACGGAGAGCTCAAGGGGGCAATGTACTATGGGCTTAGAAGAATTGCAATACAATCCATGGAGCATAGCAGCTATGTTCATTATGACTAAATATTGTATAAAATTACGTTATTTTTCTGTCAGATAAGAGCCTTATTTTATCAAAGAAAACCCTTGGTAAGTTTGTAAAAGAGTGTTTCAATAATGAGAATAAGCCTTAATAGAGGTTACAGTAAATCGTGTATTTATTTGAAAGTCTATTATGTATAAATGTTATTCATGTGTGTGTTTTTAAAATGTACTTTTAACGTATGCAAACGCCCGTTAGTTCGACGAATTTTAAATGCGATTAAAATAGCCAGTGTAAGCATATCAGTTTTTTTGTATGAAAACAGACAGACAGACAGACAGTTTATTCAGACTTATACAAAGTACATCGTCTTCATACTTACATATACACATTTATTTCTGTCACGTGCATAGGTATAACAACAAAATATTACATAACATAGAAATAGTCATGTAAGAGTACAAATGCAAATAAACACAATCAATTGCAAGAACACATAGGTTCTGACAAAGCGGTACTGAAATGTATTAAACAATATTATTATGAATCGAACTTTTTATAACAAAAGATTCTTTGATATATTTACATAAATTGTAAATTACTGTTTTGTTACATGAAACTAACAAATTGTGGTATAGGTTTATAACAACAAATCATTACATAACATAGAAATAGTCATGTAAGAGTACAAATACAAATAAACACAATCAATTGCAAGAACACATAGGTTCTGACAAAGCGGTACTGAAATGTATTAAACAATATTATTATGAATCGAATTTTTTATAACAAAAGATTCTTTGATATATTTACATAAATTGTAAATTACTGTTTTGTTACATGAAACTAACAAATTGTGGTATAGGTTTATAACAACAAATCATTACATAACATAGAAATAGTCATGTAAGAGTACAAATACAAATAAACACAATCAATTGCAAGAACACCTAGGTTCTGACAAAGCGGTACTGAAATTTATTAAACAGTATTATTAAGAA
>VMBQ01002413.1:17648-135284 GCA_007657795.1 Dreissena rostriformis
GATAAAACAAACTTATGGATAAAACAAAATTATGGATAAAACAAAATTATGGATAAAACAAACCTATTGATAAAACAAACCTATTGATAAAACAAACTTATGGATAAAACAAACTTATGGATAAAACAAACTTATGGATAAAACAAACTTATGGATAAAACAAACTTATGGATAAAACAAAATTATGGATAAAACAAAATTATGGATAAAACAAACCTATTGATAAAACAAACTTATGGAGAAAACAAAACTATGTATAAAACAAACTTATGGACAAAACAAACCTATGGATAAAATAATCCTACGGATAAAACAAATCTATGGATAAAACAATTTTAACAGCATATATAGCCGTGTTAAAGTACACTTCCCTGTAAATGGTTGATTGGTTTAACATAGAAAGACCATATTGAGACGCGAATCGCCGTCGACGATTGATTGAATTTAGAGGCTTACCATAACCGATATCTTACCCCGATATAACATCTTTATAATTAAAACTTCAAACATTTTTGTCTGTCTAAATAGTACCCACTTACTCAATCAATTATTGACTTATGGGGTTTCTGTGTCTTAATTAAAGAGCAGTATGAGCATTCCAACGTGATTCCTTTATGTACAGAAACATCAATTTATCATTTCTCAATTTCTATGCGTTGGATGGTACAACGTTGACATTCCATTAATGAATATTCGGGTGGGTATTGCTCAACTTGATCATTTAAAATCATTTTATTTATTTTTTTTGCTATCGTATTAACTGCAATGATGTTCCCTTGAACGACGCATTTATTAGTAACAAGGATAATGCAATTTGTTTGCCGAAAGGTCATTTTTTATGTGGCGTTCAGTTCGGTATTCATGATATTATAATCGGATGATTGTCATAATTTTACACATATCTGAGTAACCAAAACTAAAATGTAACTTTGTATAACCTTGCCTATATTCATACAAATAAGGCTTGCAACAACTGACACGATTTTTTTAAGTCGATAAAGCATGCTTCTGTGAGTTACATTTTATTTTCGCCAACAATTATATATATATTTTTAAAGCCACAATACACCCACGTTTTAAGATAAAGGAAAGCAGTTATTGTTTGATAGCGAAATGTAGTCAAATTTAGGAGAATCAATGCATATAAAGTAGAAAACGACCAAAATAGACTAATTGCTGGAGATGATTCGGTAATCAACAATGAACGCCGCAGTTGGTCTTATTTTAGCAATGTGTCGACACAAAAATACAAAAGTACAACAATGATTCAAATGGAGTAATGCACGTTCCCTTTGACAACATATTAATTCAATTCTTAAAGAGAAAACAGTTCAACATTAACACTAATTTGACCACGCTGAAATTATGTAATACTAAAACACTCAATTTGTGGTTTAAATAGTTATACTGTCAGTTATCTGTTCCCCACAAATAAGTGTAAATAAATTAAGTTTAATTTAATTATCAATGCTACTCACCGTCAGGAAAATCCACCGAACACCTGCCAATAATACTCAGCTATTCAACAATGAGAGCTTATTGAACAGTGAATTTACGTTTTAAGTACATCAGTTGAACTCGATCCTGCTAATTCCTTACTTTTCCCACTAAATAATAATACCTTTCCACGCGATAAATATCTGTATAGTCTTATTTCTAAAGTGTCGCACTTTGCATACATGTATTATAGGTCACCCACTGATATCCCGACTGTTTCGATTAATTAGTTTGGAATGCAAATTTAAACACAAAGCGCGCCCATATCAATAAATGGTTATTTTCATTTCGCTAGAAGCACACCTACCTAGATAGTCTATCAATAAAACAACAGTCGATTAGTTGACAATGGCAGTAAACAAGATGTTTATGCCTTTGGTTAAACAGGACATGAACATTTTGTAACGCTTCGTTGTATCTTGGGAGGATACACATAAATATTCGAACATGGTTAAATAACATTTTTAAAAGCAAAAAGTGTATTGACCTACGAACTTAAACGATTGCTGCCATTTGAAATTGTATTTCTTTATCATATCGTTAAGAAATTTATGTGCATATATCCCACATACATAATTATGTTTAAATCGCAACGAGGATTTGAGGAACGCAGAAGTAACACGTAGTTAAACATGAAATCCGTCTGAAAATAATATTTAGAAATAATGAAACTCCAGAATAATTATCAGAAGAGAAATTCTTGTTCGCTTGTCTTTTATTTGAGGTAAATGTCCAACTCCCTATTGAATGCAAAGATGTTAAAAAGATGAATTCTTGACTCGAGAGGATTAACCTTCACCTTCAGCTAGATTCATGTAGCTGCTAGACTGGATTGAGACGCGTTGATTTTGTATCGCAATGATTTAGTTTTTCTTTTCTGGTAGACGGTATTACACGTTTCCAACAAGAAGCCGATACCTCTGGTGGTTAAAAATTAAATAACCATTCACATATGAAATGCCAAAGACATTAGCAGAGATGACGATTTATATTTCGATATTGTGACACATTTATTTCTATAAAGTTATTGTTTTACTTCCTGGAATATTCACTTGCGCTGGTATATCCGCATCGTAATACATCATACGAGGAAATAATTTGTGTTATAGGTCAATACGGAATTAACCTTATCTAGAAAAGCGATAATGATATATGGGCGTAATTGCTAACTATAAGTGCACTCGCTGTCTTAGTAATTACGAGAATGCACGCAGAAGCAAACACATGAATCAGTGCATCATTCTTGTTTTCCATTTTTTTTAAGATTTTTCGGATTTAACATGCGAATAAACTAGCTACAATGTATAGTTGGTAATTATTTGTGTTTGTCATTTATGAGTTATAGTCATGTAATTCGTTTTATATTAGTGGTATGACAATGTTATTCACACACGCCTTCAAACAAATCGACGAGTGTTTTGGCAAATATTCTTGTTCGAATTATACACGTTATTAAAGTATTGTGTATGTTCTCAGACTCAAGGCGAATATTGCTGCATTCAAATTAATCTTTGTCCGTTGTAACATGTATTAACGAAAAAAAGGCGGTCAGTGTCGAAACATAAATTAAATGTATTGATCAGTAATGTAACGCCTAAGAATGATCGAATTAGCTCGACTTACATCGCGTCTAGTAGACATGTACACATGTGCTTGTTTGTGTAACATTTTACTAGTTTTTACTTCCAAACATGATTAATGAAGTAAATGATCGTCCATTTGCTTTGTTTATAGCTAGGTATAATATATTGTGTGTGCCCCTCTAATCAGAAAAATAAGACGTTCACTTCTACAAATATATATAAGTACCACATTAGCATGCCTTAAATTAGAAATTCACTCAAATAAAATATGAAACTTGCTCATCATTTGGATTTCGCAATATTATGAGCATCGTTCTGGAAAAACTGGGCTTAATACATGTGCATAAAGTTTCATCCCAGATAGCCTTGTGCCGTCCACACATGCTAATCAGGTACGACACTTTCCGCTTGTATGGATAGTTTCAATTTAAGGAGGTCTCTTCTAAACGAATATCTAGTGTAGGCGGAAAGAGTAGTCTCTGTTTAGCCTTTGCGGACTGCACATGCTTATCTGATACGACACTTTACGCACATGCATTTAGCCCAATGTTTGAAAACCGAGGCTCATATGTACAAACACACTATATACTACATGCATTGGGTTTATGGGTTATCTGGTACTTTGGTATGATGTCTGTTTCACAATCCGATTATGTTGTATCTAAGACGGTTTCATTTGACTATTAATCGACATTGTCGCCGAGTCGGTCGCACTTCACCTACCGGTGTGAGATTAAAGCCAAAATCTCCCCACGGATTATATTGATTTTGGGTTCGCAAATAGTGTTCATATGTAACCAGATATCCCGTCAGACACATTTACTTTCTCACTAATGATTTTTAATATGTTATTGTTGACGTCTATAATCGCAATAATTTGCTTGACTGCATTTCAAAATACAAGTATATAATAGTGTTTTACAATTTATAATACTCAGCATTTAAACGAAGAACTTGGTAAAAGGCATTGACTTTAAAACGGATTTACAAGCACTTTAACAATCTTGGACAATATAGCAGGTGTAAAAGATGTATGTTAACTTGACAACATCTAACATCTCTGTATATATATATATTTATTTTTATTTATTTACAATAAAGGTATGTCTACGAAGTATATTTAATTATTATTGCATTTGTTTGAACACGAACACGAATCACGATAATATAAAGAAACACTAAAACCAATACATGCTATTTCTTGAAAACCTCGTATATGTATCATCACATGAAATTTAGAATGTATACTTTATTTACTTTACTTTATTAACAAAAAATAAATAAAACATATTTCTCTTGATTTGCTACCTATTTGTACTAACTTATGAGCGCACACAAATGTTGCATGCCTTTCAGCAATATGAAAACGTGAAGGAAAATCAATTCCGATTATAGTAAAATAGTTTAACATCTACGGTGCAACGAAATTTATGCGCCCATATTTGTTTTAATATGCTACATTTATTAGCCGCGTTCTGAGAAAACGGGACTAAATGAATCTGCGTTAAGTGTCGTCGCAGATTAGGTTGTGTAGTCCGCACAGCCTAGTCAGGGACGACACTTTCCGCTCGCCTAAAATGGGCTCAAATTCACCAACGTTTTAAGTCTAAAATATAGACTCAGACTGAAGAAAATAATAAAAATATCTTTTTATCCTCAATTCGTATCATACAAAAACCACATTCAATTTAAAGAGAACTACACAAAGATCCCTTTTCGTTCATTTAACATGATTTGATGTCTCTAGGAAATTGATTTTTAAATTTGGGAAATATAAGTCTGAGTCTATAATTTAGACTTAAAACATTTGTGAATACGGGTCCAGGATTTTCGCTACAAAAAGACGTCCTTTAAACGAACAATACTAAAAAAGGGTAATATGTTTTCGTAACAACTCCTAATTATTATCTCTTATTATCCCATTATCTCTTGTATATTTTTTGTTACAGTTCACATAAACACGTGTGTAAACAGGTTTATAATAGAAACAAAGGATAAATTAGGACATATGTGTACAATTTTATATAATATAACAACAATTGCATAAAAACATCTCGTATCGATTCTTGTTTACAATACATTTAAACACTTACCAATTTGTGGAAAAATTGGCAGTTGCACAATTACATGTATATCATTTTGAAGTATAATACACGTTCCATTTCCAAGTAAAGTAATGAGCATGTACGCACCTGCAAATGAGTCCATTTAGATATACGTAGCTTATTCTTAACAATATGTATAGACCTTAACCATTCCATCATTCTGCACGATAATCAATCTGTTTGTGTGACTGACAATGATAGCACAGGGACGCTCAAGTCCCGAATCCTTGACCAGAACATACCGCTGAAACGTACCGTTACTCGTCAGCAACTGGATTCTATCGTTCGAATTGTCAGCTACAAAAATGTTTCCGATTTTATCAACGTATACACCCTGTGGATTTCGTAAGTCATTCTTGCTTACGTAGTGGAATAATACCTCTCCTCTGTGGTTGATGCACGTTATGCAGTGCCGTCCAGTGTCTGACACGATGATGGAGCCATCAATTGCAGCTGATACATACCTTGGTTGATCAAACAAACAATCATTCAAGTTGTCAAACATGTAAGATTTCAGGACACTACCGTCTAACTGAATGATTTCCACACATTTTTCTCTCATGCAGCTCACCACCAGATAACTCTCCATCGTTGAATATGAAATACCGTCGTACTGACGTTCAGTTTTGGTTCGCTTAATTAAGGCAAGTGACTTCCTAGTGGCGATGAAAATGATAAGGCGTCCTATCAGAGGTACAGCGACATCATCACCAATTCCACATGTTGTAATGTCTCTTGGTTCATCATCTAGCTGAATGTGGTCTACAAGTTCACCACATTTGTTAAACTTTTGTATCCTCTTATTAAGGCAGTCGGTAACAATTATATCCTCAAGCGATGTGCACGTTACACCCCAAGATGAAATTCCTTCATCGGCACCAGTTTCAATACGCAATTCACCCAGCATTTTCATCTCATCCAGATATGTCAAACTTGTATCATCCGGACTAAATTCTACACGGACGCTTAGCTTTTCCGGATTTGTTTCTCCAATGTCCAAGTAAAAATCACCAACTTGTTTCTTTATCTGGTTAAATGCCATCAAAACCTCGACGTCGCTTCCGTATTTCAACAAATTATTCATTCTTAGACTCGCTGATTTTGCAGTTTTGGTTTGAAGTTTTCTTGGTTCAATTCTTTCTTTCAATATACGTCTTTCCTCTGATGATTTGCTTTCCAGTTTCTTTAACAAAAACTGCTCTTGATCTCGTATCTAAGCACTCAACGAGTTGCTCAAATACGTGATTTCATGTTTTGTATTTTCAATGGAGTCTTCTAGCACCTTTTCCACAGCACTTAGGCCATCGACGTTGTCTACGGACACTTGGAAAGAGCGAAGTGTTTCGAGCATCTTATCAATGTCGGTCTTTGAAGCAACAGCGTCATTTACTGTGATGACGTTTTCACAGCGTCTATGAGACACAGCCAAACATTGAACACACAGGGGATCCTTACAGTCAACACAGAACAACGAAATATTCTCCCCGTGCCTGTCGCAGTTGACTTTGCTCTTCTTTCTCATAATTACATCAAGTGGTTGTTTCTTCATTTCTTCCAGGTACGTCATTAAATGTGTTGACGTCACCTTAACATGCATATGCATCTGAGAACATGCCTCGCAAAGGGCGTCAGTACAATCCGAGCACCAGGGTTTCGCTACAACATCTTCATTTTTTTGGATGCAGATGTCGCAGCACTTGCCGTCTTGTAAGGCTTTCTTAAACTCGATGAACGACGCCATAAATTGATCGTCCTTGAAGTTATCCGCAAAGCGCCCATGCGTGGCAAGCTGGGGTAATTCCAACTCTATGTCACACGATGGACAGGGGAACAATTGGAAGACTTCACATTTTGCCCAATATAATCATTCAAGCACTTGGTGCAAAATGTATGAAGACATCGGAGCAATTTTGGACGTTTAAACGTATCCTGACAGAGTGAACACACGCTCAAATTTTCTGACATGCCTGAAGTTGTCTGTAAAACGTCCGGGGTGGCCATCATAATCCGCTTAGATTTCTATAGTTGTTTTCTTATCATTCAATCAAGATGTTTCCTCAACGTTACCACCGAATACAACTGAAATGATCAATAAAATGAAGATTAATAATGAATAAACTGGACGAGATTTGAAAAGCATTTGCGACGATGTACGAGAAGCCCAAAGTAGAGTTGTAAATCTAAATACGAACACCTGACATACACCTCTAAAGATTAAAGTGGTCAATATCCCATATTCATGAATGAACGCGCTTAGTTCGATCAAATTCAATCTCAGCGAATACTACAATATAAATAGATATTGTAATTGTCAAAATATTTACTTCCATATTTATCTGGTTAAATAAAAATTTATTGATTATCGGTAGGATAATAATGGAGCTTTTATCTTGGCTGGGGAAATATTTATGAAAATTAAACTATTGTATTTCGCATTTACTGCTCAAGTTCGTTAATCGATTACATAGTCTCAATATAATTGTTTGATTTATTTCGGATGAGAGAATAAATTAAATGAATTGACCGCGTTAAACAAGTCAATCGTCAGATGTCAATGCAACCATATGTACTGCTGAAGAAGTGTTGCAGAATAAGCGAAAACTCATATTGATTGTCATAATACACAGAAAATAAATTATGTACATTTGTATTATTCATAGTGAGATATACTCATGAAGCGTGTAAACTAAATGATGGCATTATTTGGCGATGTTTACCAAATGAGGTACCTCAATATTTATTTCATATACCGGATAATTATATGATGAACTTTCGCAAATACCGACACTGGCATTAGTATTAAAAGACTTGCAGATGCTTTGACTAGTTATTCACATCGTCACATTTACTGATTTAGTTTAACATGTTTTCTATGTTTTCAAGAACAATACCCACCTTGAGCAAGTCTTTTTAAGAAAACAGCAATTAAACTAATATGCGGCTTTATCTGACATGGTGTATTGTTTGCCGTTTTTATTGTTGTAACAGAAAAGCTTACATTTTGTTTATGGCTAAAATTATACTAACATACAGTTATGGTATTAAATTTTCTAGTTGTCTAGCTAGAAGATAGTTCATAAGTGGTTATTGTAATACTATAAACTGATGCTTTCCAAAGAAATTCCGTTTCCGTTCTTTTAAACATTGAATGCTATGTTAATTGTTATAATTTTGAGTGGCATAGGGATTAACAACAGTACTGAACATATAACGAGATAGCACAGACATATTTAAACTTAAAACTCTAGGGGAACATAACTGATAACTAGATGTCATTAATATACTAATGTTATGTTTTCCATTGTCTTCCGGAATATAAAATACTCTTGTTTTAAGGTTTATACGGTATACACTCTCGACATGCTGTATTGGTGTTCATGTCAGCTACATTTTTTTTACAAGTTATGTGCAGGAACATAATAATAAATAAAAGCTATTTATCCTTAACTTTGAACAAAGAAGCTTAACACATAGGATATGTTCGCTATGTAGTATGAGTAATGTCATTGGTAAGGTTTCTTCTGTTTGAAATCATGTATTATGTTAATCATTGAATAGTATTTGGCTACTTCTCTTTCATTAATGATAAGCGGATGGTTACACGATATTCTCTCGGCAAATGTTTCTAGATGTTCATGTTTAATTCGTTAATATATACTATATATACGTTCGTTTATATACTACAACTATAAGAATGTCTTTAACATTTGTACACGTATAATCGCTATCCAGTTTTATGACAGCCCTCGTTTCTGATACCTTCGTTATCAGCACAGAAGGAGGAAGCAATTAAATAGGATACTCAATGTTTACAGATGGACTGACTCGTTCTCAAATACGGAATAGAGGCTTTTTTATTCATGTATACGGATTATTCCAAACTCAAGAGAGATAAATGCCGAACTATCTGCGCTTTTTCGATATGAGGCATGAAAGATTGCTTGATGGCGTAATTTAATGTATTTTTAAAACGTGTATTATTGTAATTGGGTTTCCATGGAGTACCGAACCATCCAAGGGGGATAGGGTCTTAAATGACAACTAAATCGTAGGCGTTAAACGACAGTTACATAATATTATATTGGTTTAAATATTCGATACTTTAAGCTAGACAAAAATGTAACATACTTTAGCATTTACCAAAATTCTCTTAATTGTTATGACAGTTTGAACTAGTTGGAGTATTTCAAGGCGTTAAATTTCTTTAGCGCGGACAATAGACAAATTGAAACCGAATACTTAAACTTGCTATTATGATTGACACGTGATTACAGGGACACAAAACAATGAATGGTCAAAAGCTTTTCCTTTCAATTTAGCACACACATTTAAATAAAACACAATTCAGTCGAAGGAAGATTATTTGATTGTTTTGTGACACAATAAATTCCATTTTTATTTCCCGCAAATATATCTATTCATACGACACACGAAAACTAAAATGACACCATGTTAGTGCGCATGTGTCGTATGAATAGATATCGTAAAATGGAATTAATTATGCCACAAAAAAACGAGCATTTTGTATCTTCAAACATCTATTTTACCTGACCTTATTTGGAGTTGAAAATTTGGCAATTGCTATAAGGAACACTGATGTTTAATTTTATTTTGCGAAGTATTGTACGAAATTTTCGTTGATTTTGAGTAGAAATGGGGCTTTAAGATACGTCATAGTAAATTAGATATTCATACGCAAGTCAATTACTCCTTATACAGTATCAATTTTTGCGTTTTATAAATGTACCCTTAATTTATGCAAAAGCTCGTATAGTACGGCGAATTGTAAATGTGATTTATAAAGCCATTCTACGCATATCGGTTTTGTGTTCGAAAGGATAAGAACTCGTAAATAGGCTACACTGGATTAAACCATGTCGTAAATTTTAGCAATCAAAGAGGACATTCATAGCCTGATCTACCTATCAGACTTTGTGTCAAGTGTGTAAAGAAATAGAGTTTATCTATTAAAACCTATGGATTAATAAATACATAAGGATAAAACAACTTTCACGGCATATCAAGCCGGGTTGAAGTACACGTGTCTGTTAATGGTTGATTGGTTTAACGTAGAGAGACCATATTGAGACGCGATTTATCTTCGACGATTGATTGAACTTAGACGCTTCCCATAACCGTTATCTGAGCCCGATTTAACATGTTTATAATTTAAACATCAAATACACATTTTCTTCTGTCTAAATAATACACATTTACTCGATCAATTATTGACTGTATAGAGTGTCTTTTTATTAATTAAAGGGCATTATAAGCATTCCAATGTGATTTCTTTATGTACAAAAACAGACAGCAATGTATCATTTCTTAATTTCTATGAGTGAGATGGTACAAAGTTGAATTTACATTAAGGAACATTCGGGTGGGTAATGTTCCATCATGATAATTCAAAATCAGAAGTTTATTTTATTTTGTGACAACGGCAATGATATTCCCCTGAACAATTCATTTTTAGTAACAAGGATAATGACAATATGCCGCAAGGTCATTCTTTATGTGACATTCAGTTCAGAATTGAGGATATTGAGATATTATAATTTGATGATTGTCATAATTTTGCCAATATCTGAGTAACACAAAGGACTATGCAATTTGATTAACTGTGCCTATACTCATATCATTAGGCTTGGAACAACGTCCACGATGTGTAAAGTCGATAAAGAATGCTTCTGTAAGTAACATTTTATTTTCGTCAACGAATAAAAAAAGCCACAATACACCACAGTTTTAAGATAAAGGAAAGCAGTTATTCCTCAATAGCGAAATGTAGGCAAAGAGGAGACTCAATCAATATAAAGTAGCAAAAAACAAAAATAGACTTATTGCTGCCGATGATTTTGTTATTAACAATCAGTTGGTATTATTTTAGCCATGTGTCGACACAAAAGTACAAACAACAACGCTTCAAATGGAATAATACACGTTCTCTTTGAAAAAAAATCATTTCTTATAGGGAAAATAATCCATAATGAACACTTAGGGAAGCGGACAACTACAACGAGCGAGGCCTGGTATAGGGGAGATAACTAGGGTTAGGGTAAGGGTTAGGGTTAGGGGTCGGGTTAGGGTTAAGGATAACCCTAACCATGACACGACCCCTTACCCCAACCCTAACCCTCTTACACCCTCCCCTTGCGCATTACAATACCAGGCCTCGCTCGTTGTAGTTGTCCGCTTCCCGAACACTTATTTGAATGCAACATTGAGCACGCTGAAATAATATTACATAAAAACACTCGATTTGCTGTTTAAATAGTAAAACTGTCAGATATCGTTATCCCACAAATAAGTTTTAAATAAATTTAGTTCAAACTAATTATCAATGCTACTCACCGTCAGGAATATCCACCGAATACATGTCAATACTAATCAACTGTCAAACAATGAGGGCTTATTGAACAGTGAATAAACGTTTTAAGTAAATCTGCTGAAATCGACCCTGCAAATTCCTTACGTGGCCCATTAAATAATAATACCTATCCACGCGATTAAGATCTGTATAATCATATTTCTAAAGTGTCGCACTTCGCATAGTATAAGTCACCCGCTGATAACCCGACTGTAGCGATTGATTAATTCGCAATGTAAATTAAAACACAAGGCGCGGTAAAATCAATAAAAGGTAATATTCATTTCACTACAAGCACACCTACCTATATCGTCTATTAATAAAACATCAGTCGATTTGTTGGCAGTAGAAGTAAACAAGATGTTTACGCATTTGGCTAAAAAGAAAATGAACATTCCTTAACGCTTCGTTGTATCTTAGGATGATACACATACATATTCGTACATGGTTTAATAACATTTTCAAATTAGAACAAATTGTATTGCATTATGAGCTTAAAGGGTTGCCGACTTGAGACAGTTCATTCATTTATCGTATCGTAAATGATTTTATGTGCAGATATTCCACATAAATAATTCTGTTTAAATCGCAACGAAGATTTGAGTAGCGGGTGTGGGGGTGGGGGCACATGATTACACAAGTCCATAAATGTTTTCCATTTTAGTCTGTGACGGAAAAGGACCTTAACAAAACAATGACAATATTTTACAAACAGAACAAAACAATCGATACTACGTACGAAATATGAATGAAATGAATATCACAATAATTACAGTAATTAACACACATTTCATAATACAATAATGTTAAATAAAGGAAAACAGTTGAACAACTCACCAGGTTGGAATTAAATGATAGCCACGTGGACTTGCGTCCACGAGACAGTCTTGGCAAATGCAAGCATGGTCAGTAATTGTATTAGGAAATGAACAGTAACATTTGAATGACCAATGAAAATCTTGCATCGGATCGATTCTAAATAACAGTTGGACATGACCACAATTGCACGAGCTTTCTTGGGTGAACGAACACTGGTGAGAGGACAAAATTCCCACAAAGAAATTAATGTATGTTACATAAAAAGGGAGATAAGAAATTGACCTTACTACACAGTTCCTCTCTTCTTCAAAATGTCTCCAGACATTGTATAATGAAAGCAATTCGAAAAATAACTTAATTGAAAAAGATCATTAAAAAATCTTTATGTTAAATGAAACACATAGATTTGAAATTAATTTTGAGCTTACACACCAAGTGTTACTTAAGTAAAGAAAATACAAACCAAAATCTTATAGTTGCAAAGTTAACAAGATTAACCTTGATGATCATTTAAAATTGTACAACACAAAGCTGTACATGTTTCCCACTACAAATCTTAAAGCATAGAGGAATCATGTAGAGATTGTATAACTCAACGTTTTACAATATGAGAAGTACTTAATTAAAATGAATAGTATCAACTTTTAAAAATACTAAGAAAACATGACACATCGCAACAATAATCACATTACGCTCACATTCAACTTAAAACACATCTACACATGTATATTGGTCTCTACATTTAACAAATAGACAATCAATAATTCAAATAATATGCAAAGAAAACAAGGCATCTATAACAGACGATAGAGAACACAGCATGTGTCTCTGTAAAGAGTCCTTAAATTTTAGTAATACATGTATTTGCATAATTACTTTAAAATAATATTTGGAATTATTAAATCATCTTACAATGACATAACCAAAATAAATGGTTTACATGGTAATGATTAATGGCACAAGTACACATCAATTAATAGGCAAATATATTAATGTGCACATATATGCAAAGAAACAATATATTGAAAACACATCATAGAGTACAACGTATATGTCTCTGTAACGAGTTTTTAATCTGCAGTAATATTTACATAACTACTGAACAAGAATATTTGGATTTATTAATTCATCTTGCAATGATATTACCAAATAATGGTTAACACGGTCATGCTTAGTGACTCATGAATAAAACAAGTAATATTGATGCAAATGTGTAAAGTTGCACAAATATTAAAAATTCTTTTAAACATAGTTTGCACTGATGTTTAGAGAACAAACACAAATCAATGTAGTTGAAACTGAAAGCATTATTGAGCATACTTAAATCAACCATCATTCACATTTGGATTTATGAAATCATCTTGCAATGACATTACCAAAAACTGGTTAACATGGTCATGATTTATAACAAATGATCAAATCAGTTAATATGCAAATCTGTAAATTTTCGCAAATTTTCTAATTCCCTTTAAACTTAGTTTGCACTTATGTTTGGAGAACAACAACTAAAAATCAACATTTTTTGAAAGCATGATTGAACATACTTAAATCAACCAACGTTCACAAATGGCATTATAAATGACATCCAATTTAAACTTTTTCCGTAACACATTACCCATATATTTTTCCTTGCCATGAAACAAACATACAAGTAAAATGGTTTAANTTGTAGTGGGTGTGGGAGTGGGGGCACATGATTACACAAGTCCATGGATGTTTTCCATTTTATTGGAGACGAGACCAATATAGTCTGTGACGGAAAAGGACCTAAACAAAACAATGACAATATTTTACAAACAGAACAAAACAATCGATACTACGTACGAAATATGAATGAAATGAATATCACAATAATTACACTAATTAACACACATTTCATAATACAATAATGTTAAATAAAGGAAAACAGTTGAACAACTCACCAGGTTGGAATTAAATGATAGCCACGTGGACTTGCGTCCACGAGACAGTCTTGGCAAATGCAAGCATGGTCAGTAATTGTATAAGGAAATGAACAGTAACATTTGAATGACCAATGAAAATCTTGCATCTGATCAATTCTAAATAACGATTTGACATAACCACAATTGCACGAGCTTTCATGGGTAAACGAACACTGGTGAGAGGAAAAAAATCCCACAAAGAAGTTAATGTATGTTACATGAATAGGGAGATAAGAAATTTACCTTACTACACAGAGGAAACAAGTAGTTATATATAAAATTCAATCACGGATCGATATCGACTAAAGGAATATAGGAGCATCGTTCTGGTTTAACTTTTCATTCATCTATTCAGGTTTAAACGAGCTAAATTTTCTTAACATTTCATTGGATATGAAGAATGGAAAAATGTGTGTAAGACAGCTACGGAAAAAAAATGAACGCAATTCCAAATGCTTACACATATTTTTTACGCATGACTCAGACCCAAAAATGTTAAAAGGGATAATTAATAATATCTCATCTGTAGAAAAAAACGAATGCTTAAATAAGCCCAGTTGCATAGATTTACATGCTGATTTGATATGCTTCGAAAGATTTACACTTACGAAAGACAACGATCAGTATAGTTTCAGCAATCTTGGGCAATAGTGGCGTTCGTGGAGGATCGCACGACATTTGGAACTTTGAATTTATGGGTATTATTTATAGTTATTAAAATACATGCATATTTTGGCATAGTCAAACGCGTAAAACAGGTCAGGTGCCACATGCCAATGCAACCAAATGTACTGCTGAAGGATTGTTGCAGAAAAAACGACAACTCATATTGATTTTCATAATACACATAAATAAATCATTTGCATTCGTATTATTCATAGTTAGATGCTTAAAAAAAAATACTCATTAAGCGTGTAAACTAAATGATGGCATTATTTGCCGATTTTTAACAAAAAAAGTTCATCCATCCTTCTTTTTATAGCCCGGATACTTAATGAACTTTCGCAATTACCCACACTGGCATACATAATAACAGTCTTGCAGATTCTTTAACTAGTTATTTACATCGTCAAATTAACTGATTTAACTATACATTTTTTTCCATGAACATTAAACCCACATGTCTATTAAAGAAACAGCAATTACACTAGTTTGATGCTTTATTGAACGTGATATATTGTTTGCCATTTTTGGTATCTAGTCGTTGAAGGTTTCCGATTTTGGAATACTATTGAAATAACCGGAAAGCTTTTATAGTGTTTACGGCTGCAGACATTCATTCTAACAGACAGTTATGGAATACAATTGTCAGTTGTCTAGCTAGACGAGAGTTCATAATTGATTATTATAAAACTATAAACTAATACTTTCGAAAGATATTCCGTTTCCTTTCTTTTAAACAGTGCATGCTTGTTGAGTTGTTATTTATCGTGGCATAGGGATTTACAACAGTGCCAAAAAAATAACGCGATTGCATAATCATAATTTAACTTAAAACTCTAGCCAAATAACAAGAAATAAGAAGGCATTTCAATCGAATGATGTTGCTTTTTACATAGGTAATTTCCAAATTATTAACATATATACTTTATGGAATAATTCATCACGTAAGGTATACGGGAACATTACTTTGAATTGATGTTCAGGTCAATTACATTTTATTTGCAAGGTATGTGCAGAAACACAGTAATTTATAAAAGCTTTAAATCCTTAACGTTGAACAAAGAAGTTGAACATGTATGTAATGTTCGCTAAGTAGTATTATTCATGACATTGGTAAGTTTAGTGCTGTTTGGTATATTATGTTCAGTATTATATAGCTAATTGGCCAATTGACTTTCATGTGTGATTAGCAAATGGTTACAAGATATGATATGTAATGTTTCTAGATTTTCATGTTTACTCTGTTTCAAATGTTTAAAGATACTACACATTGAAATTTCTTTAACATGTTTACACCTTTAATCGCTATACGGTTAAGGCAAGCCTCGTTTCCGATATCGTCGTTAGCAGCGCAATTAAACCCGATACTCAATGTTTACGGTATTACAAGACTCGTGCACAAATACGGAAAAGGTGTTTCATTATATACGTATAATTTGAAACTTGGGACAGGGATCAATGCCGCACTATCTGCGCATTTACGCTGATAAAGGCATTCAACGATTGCTTGATGGCTTAGTTAAATGTCTATTTAAAACGTGTATGCGAATTCTTGTATTTGAGTTTCCATGATGCATCGAACGATCCAAGCAGGATAGGGCCTTTAATGAAACATTAATGTTAGATATCAAACGTCAGCGAAATAATATTATATAACTTTAAAATATTCGAAACTGAAAGCTAGCTACAACAGAATAACAAACATTAGCATTTAACACAATTATCTGAATTGGTATGACAGTTTTTACTAATTTTACGAGTTTAAGGCGTTTTTTTGTCTCAATTGCGAACAACAGAAAAACTTGAAACCGAATACTAAAACTTGATATTTTAATTGACACGTGATTACAGGAACAGATAACAATAAATGGTCACAATATTTTCAAAATTAAGAACACACCATTCAATAAAACACGACTCAGTCTTAAAAAGGTTGCTTCAATAATGTCGTATATTTTGCGACATGAACATCGGAGAAGACGCAATCATTAAAGTTTTTGTCCACGCTTAAATACGTATCGCGTATAAATATCGATACATCCATAACGCAATACAGATGTATCTGATACGTAGACCTTATATATCTAGCACTTAATATATTTTCTTTTTTGTCACACAGTAAATACTCAACGTAGACAGACTGTGTCAATACACATATAGATCATTGTTGGAAATGTAAATGAACTTGTGAATTGATTGTTTATTACAAGACTCTATGTATTACGAGAAGAATTATTACTTGGCCTTCTTTTAGAATATTGGTTTATGAAAAGGTTTGTAAAGTGGTCTTTATTGTTTGTCTTGATAAAAAAAGGGCAGGTAATGTCAGGTGGATGAAATGATATCAAAGATAATAACCATTTTTGTTGCAAAAAGATTTTGTTTTTTACTTGATACAATAAACGAGTACCACTAGACGATAGGAATTTAAAATTGTGCTCAACATGTCTTTTAGATCGATACTTATCCTTCAGTAAAGCGCATATATGCTATATAAACGCTATAACAATCTATGCTGTCACAATGTTAATAAATTATGACTTGTTTATCAGCTTATTCGAACAGTGGGCTGGTTGAAAGCCCCATAGGAAAATGTACAATGGACTTAAAAGAATTGCCATAAAATCCATAGTACCTACCAGCTGTTTGCATTGTGACTAAACATTCTATAAAAATTACGTTATGTATATTCTGATAAGAGCCTACATTTATCAAAGGAAACCATTGGTATGTTTGTAAAAGAGTGTTTTTCAATTATGGGAATAAGTCTTAATATCGGTCATGGTACATGAATATTGTATATTTATAAGAAATTCCATCATTCATATTTGTTATGCATATGAGAATTTTTAAAATGTACTTTAAATGTATGCGGACGCTCGTATACTACGACGAATTCAAAATGCGATTAAAACAGCCATTGTAAGCATATCGTTTTGTGTATGAAGAGATAAGGACTCGTCAATAGGCTACGCTGAATTGAACCGTATCGTGAATTTTAACACTCAAAAAGGACATCTTTAGCTTGATATATCTGCAGAGTTTGCGTCAAGTGTGTTCGCATAAAGATAGAGAGTTAATCTGTTGAAACCTAGTGATTAAACAAACCATTGGATAAAACAACTTCCACATCTTATATAGTCGTGTTGAGGTGCACGTGTCCGTTAATGGTTGATTGGTTTAACATAGACAAACCATATGGAGACGCAATTCGTCTTTAACGATTGATTAACCTTAGAGGATTTCCATAACCGCCATCTGACCCCGATTTAACAAAGTCATGTTTTTAATTAAAACGTCGCATACACACTTTCTTCTGTCTAAATAATACCACTTACTCAATCAATTATTGACAGAATAGAGCATCTTTCTCTTAATTAAATAGCGGCATCATTCCAATAGTATTCCTTTATGTACATACAAAAGACATCAATGTATCATTCCTAAATATCTACGCATGAGATCGGAGAAAATTGACGTTCCATAAATGAACATTCGGGTGGATATTTCTGCATGATATAATTCGAAATCAGGGTTTTTGTCTATCGTGTTAGCTGCAATAGTATCGCCTTGAACAATGCATTGTTTAGTAACAATGATAATGATATTAGTTTTGCGAAAGGTCATTCTTTATGTGACATTCACTTCAGTAATCATGATACCATAATCGGAATATTGTCACAACTGTATCCCTATCTAAGTACCACAAACGAATATGCAACTTTGATTAACCTTGTCTGTATTCATACCATAAGGCTTGGAACAACTGACACGACTGTATAAGTTCATTAAGAATGCTTTTTAAGTAACATTTTATTTTCGTCAACGAATAAAAAAAGCCACAAAACACCAACATTTTTATATAAAAGAGTGTAATAACTCCCTAATAGCGAAATGTAGTCAAATTTAGAAAAGTCAATGAATATAAAGTAGAAAACGACCAAAATAGACTAATTGCTTACGACGTATCAGTAATCAGCCATGTTTCGACACAAAAGTACACAAATGCAATAATGCTTCAAATGAAATAATAAACGTTTCTATTTACAAAATGATATTTTAATTTTACAATTCTTCTTAAAGAGAAAAAAAATCAAGATGAACACTAATTTGAATGAACATTGAGCACGATGAAATTATATCAAATTAAAACACCCATTGAGGTTTAAATAGTTATAGTGTCAGATATCTTTTCCACACTAATTAGTTTTAAATAAATTAAGTTAAAACTAATTATCAATACTACAAACCGTCGAAAATGTCCAACGAATACCTGCCAATACTAATCATCTGTTAAACGATGAGAGCTTATTGAAGAGTGAATAAACGTTTTAAATAAATTAGCTGAAATCGATCCTGCTAATTTCTTACTTAGCCTACTAAATAATAGTACCTATCCACGCGATTACGATCTGTAAAGTCTTATTTCTAAAGTGTCGCACATTGCATAATATAGGTCAACCGCTGATAACCCAAGTGTTTGGATTGATTAACTCGGAATGCAAATTTAAACACAAGGCGCGGTAAAATAAAAAAAATTGTAATTTTCATTTCACTACAAGCACACGTACCTAGATCGTCTGTCAATAAAACATCAGCGATTCGTTGACAATAGCAGTAAACAAGATGTGTATGCATTTTGTTAAAAAAAAATCAAAAAAACATTCCTTTAAGCTTCGTTGTATATTTGGAGGATAAACGTCAAAAGTCCTATATGTTTTTTAAATGAAAACAGTGTATTGAATAATGAACTTAAAGGATCGCCTAATTCGGACATTTTATTCATTTATTGTATCGCAAATTATGGTATGTGCATGTGTGTGTTCGCAAAAAGAAACAGAGTTTATCTATTGAAACCTATAAATAAAAGAACCAAATGGATAAAACGTTCACATCATAAATTGTCATTATGTACACGAGTACAAGAACATACCCTGTCATTTAACAAAATTCTCTTAACTGTTATGACAGCTTCGACTTCTTGTAGTAGCTTTAGGCGTTTATTTCTCAATACCGAACAATAAAAAAAATGAAACTGAATACTAAAACTTTCTGTTATGATTGACACGTGATAACAGGGACAAATAACACTGAATCTTTTTAAATTAAGAAACACCATGTAATGAAACACAACTCAGTCTCAGAAAGGTTGATTGATTCATGTCGTATATTTTGCTATATGAACATCAGAAAAGACACACTTTTTAGTATTCGTCCACGCTTCAATACGTATCGCGTTTTTAATATCGATATATCCATAACACAATACTTATGCATTTGACTTGTTGACCCTTAAAATTCTAGACTTTATTTATTTTCGTTTTTGCCACACATTAAATATTCAACCTAGACAGGTTGTACCAATTAAAAATATAGATCAGTCTTAGAAATGTAAATAAACTTGTGAATTAATTGTTTTACAAGGCTCTGTGTATAACGAACAAATAACATTCAATGGCCTTCGTTCAGAATATTATTGTATGACAAGCTTAAGAAAGTGGTCTTGAAGTTTATTGTTTGTCTTGATAAAGGGCAGGTAATATTATTGGGTTTCTGTATGATGTGATATAAAAAGACAAGAACCGTAATTTATTTTTAAGTACATTATGTTTAATACTTGACACAATAAACGAGTACCACCAGACTCAATGAACTCAACACTGTACTCAACATTACTTCTAGATTTGCGCAGCGTTTTGGGAAAACTGGGATTTATGACCGTGCGTTCAGTGTCGTCTCATATTAGCCTATGCAGTACTCATAGGCTAATCAGGGAAGACAATTTCCGCATATTCTGTTATGACGTTTAGACGGCAATTCCTTCAAATGCACAAATCCAAATAAAAGCGGAAAGTGTCGTCGCTCATTAGCCTGTGCGTACTGCACTGGCAAATCTGGGACGATAATTTACGCACATGTATTAAGCCCGGTATTCCCAAAAAGCGGCCCTTTTACATTATCGGTTAAGTAATTCTATGTAAACTCTTTTATACCTAATGATAAAATATGACATTTCTGCAGTGAAATAACAGCAGTGAAAAGAACAAAATTGTTCTTTTCACCGGTGAAAAGAAAAACTTTCGGAATTTCTTTTTCTATTTTTAGATTATCATATCAAGATGTACTTCCCTTGTTTATATCCTTGTTTATTTTTTTTTCTATGATCACGAGCAAAATAAAATCGATTATCCAACGAATCCAACATATTTTATTTTAATTTTGTGCTTTTTTAACCGTTTATTTACATTGTTAAAGAGTTTAACTGAAGAATTTCCCTGGAATAATGACTTCATTTCGTCAACAAAATGACGTCAAAAATGACGTCATTTCAATGTATTGAGGCACGCCACGGTAGAGAGGGTCAATTTTCAGCGAAAGGGAAATTACAATTAATTATTTTCTTGAAAAAGGGGCATAAAAGAAACAGAAAATGTGTTCATGTCAGTGTAAGATCGTTTGTTATTTCACTCGTGATCATAGAAAAATAATATTTTCACTCGTGGCTGCGCCACTCGTGAAAATATATTTTCAATGATCACTCGTGAAATAACAAACGATCTTACACTGACATGAACAAATATCCTCTATATGTTGTCACAATTTAAATAAATAGGTATGTACACACAATGATTTATCAGCTTATTTATTTAACAGAGGGCTGGTTGAGAACTCAATAGGGCAATGTACAATGTGCTTAGGAGAATGGCTATGGAATCCACGGAACCTACTAGCTATGTGCATTATGACTAAACATTCCATTAAATTACCTTATGTGTCAGTCGGATAAGAGCATACATGTATCTCACGAAAACCTTTTATTGCCTGTGTATGTATATTGATTTTTCTTCAAAATGATGTTTGTTTTGTATAAAGTTCAAACGCATGTTGTTTTTGTATATGTATGTTAATTACAATGAGCTTTATATGCTTAAGTCAAAATCAACTATTCTGTTCTGTTCTGTATCATATGAAACCATCGGTAGTATGTAAAAGAGTGTTTTAATAATGGGCACAAGCCTTAAATAAATATAGGTCTTACTATATAGTATATTTATAAGAAAGTATATTAGTCATATATGGTATGCATTTTGGTGTTTTAAAGTGTACTTTAAACGTATGCAAACGCTCGTTAGTACGACGAATTAACAATTCGGTTTACATAGCAGGTGTAGGCATATTAGTTTTTGGTATGAAGAGCTAAGGACTCGTGAAGAGGCTACATGGTATTGAACCGTGTCGTAAATTTTAGCACTCAAAAAGGACATCTTTACCTTGATAGATCTCCATAGTTTGTGTCAGGTGTGTTCGCATAAATAAATAGAGATTGTCTATTGAAACCTATGGATAAAAGAACCAAACGGACAACAAACGCCCACAGCAAATATTGTCGTTAAGTACACGAGTCCTAAAATTGTTGATTGGGGCAGCAAAGAAAGACCATATTGAGACGCGATTCATCTTTAACGATTGATTGAATTGAGACGCTTCCCATAACCGCCATCTGACCCCGATATAACATGTTTATAATCAAAACGTCAAATTTTCGTCTGTCTAAATAATACCCTCTTACTCAATTTAGTATTGACTGTAAAGAGTGCCTTTGTCTCTATTAAAGAGCAAACGCATTCCAACGTGATTCCTTTATGTACAAAAACAGACATCAATTTATCATTTCTCAATTTGTATACGCGAGAGGGTACATACGTTTATTTATTCGAAATCAGGTTTTTTGCTATTGCGTTGACCCCAATGATATTATCTTGAACAATGCATTTTTTAGTAACAAGGATAAGCCAATTACTTTACCGAAAGGTCATTCTTTATGTGCCATTCAGATCAGTATTCATGATATTAAAATCGGATGATTGTCATAATTTTGCCCATATCTGAGTAACACAAACAAATAGGCAACTTTGATTTACCGTACCTTAATTCATAGCATAAGGCTGCGAATTACTGACCCGATTGTTAAAGTCGAAAAAGAATGCTTCTGTAAGTTGCATTTTAGTTTCGTCAACGAATACAAAAACTACAAAAAAGCCACAATACACCCACGTTTTAAGATGAAGAAAAGCAGTTATTTCTTTATGGCGAAATGTAGTCGAATTAAGGAGACTCAATGAAAATAAGGTAGAAAAAGACCAAAATATATTAATTGCTGCCGCTGATCGGTTATCAACAATGAACGCCTCAGTTGGTCTTATTTGAGCCATGTGTCGACACAAAAGTAAACAAATGCATCAATGCTTCAAATGGAATAACAACCATTTCCTTTGACAAAATAATTATTCAGTTTTATAATTCTTAATGAGAACAAAAATTCAACATGATCACTAATTTGAATGAAACATTGAGCACGCTGAAAGTATAAAATAGTAAAACAATCAATTTGTGGTTTAAATAGTAACACTGTCAGTTATCTTTTCCCCACAAATTAGTTTTAAATAATTGAGTTCAAACTAATTGTAAATGCTACTCACCGTCAGGAAAATCCACCGAACACCTTCCAATACTTATCATCTGTTAAAAAGATTGAGAGCTTATTGAACAGTGAATAAACGATTTAAGTAAATCAGCTGAAATTGATCCTGCTAATTCCTGACTTAGCCCACTAAATAACAATACCTATCCACACGATTAATATCTGTAAAGTCTTATTTCTAAAGTGTGGCACTTTGCATATTACAGGTCACCCGCTGATAACCCGACTCTCTTGATTGATTAATTCGGAATTTAATTTAAAAACAAGGCGAGGCAAAATCAATAAATGGTAATTTTCATTTCATTACAAGCACACCTACCTGGATCGTCTATCAATAAAACATCAGTCGGTTGGTAGACAATAGCAGTAAACAAGATGTTCATGCATTTGGCTAGAAAGAACATGATCATTCCTTAACGCTTCGTTGTATCTTGGGAGGATAAACATAAATATTCGAACATGGTTTAATGACGTATTTAAATGAGAAAAGTGTATTAAATTATGAACTTAAAGGATTGAATACTTTTGAAATTGTATTCATTTATCGTATGGTACATGTTAATGTGCAAATATGCCACATAAATAATTCTGTTTAAATCGCAACGTTGATTTGAGTAGCGCAGAGGAAACAAGTAGTAAAACATCAAAATCACGGATCGATATCAACTATAGTAATATTGAAGCCTCGTTCTGGTAAAACTGGGCTTCATGAATGTGCACAGGCTACTAGGGACGATAATTCTCTACTTTTTTGTATTAATGTAGTCTTTTCTTAACGGAAATTCAGTGTAAGGGAAAGAGTTGACCTTGTTAGGCAATACCAACTGCATCGGCTAATCTAGGACGGCACTTTACGAACATGCCTTAAGCCAAGTTTTCCAAGGCCGAGACTCAATGGGCTACTATAAACATTAACAGCGGACAGTTTGTATTAAATCCACCATATCGATAGCAAAAAAAAACATGAAATATATTTTAAGATTAAATTATTGCTTTCGACTAACATGTAAAATAATATTAAAACCTTTGAATGCAACGCCCGAGTGTAAGACAACCAAAAACAAGTTACAAAACGAACACTTGCGCATTAATGATTGTTTCAAAAAGTAATTATCACCACATACGTTACGTATTAAGTGAACCCCAAAGTTAACCCACACTTATATCATTGCAAATGTTCGTATGCGTGTTGCAATCCTTTGTAAAACAATGTTTATCTTAAACATGTATACTGTATTTTATCCTTGTTTTTCGCATTTACTGCTTAAGTTCAATCGATTACACAGTCTCTATATAATTGTTTGATTTGTTGTGGATGAGGGAAGACATGAAATGACTTGACAGCGTAAAACCAGTCAAGCATAAGATGTCAATGCAACCGAATGTACTTGTAAAGGAGTGTTACAGTCAAAATGAAAACTCATATTGATTATCATAATACACGGCAATACATAATTTGCATTCGTATTGTTCATAGTGAGATGCTTAAAACAAATACTCATGAAGCGTGTAAACTAAATGATGGCATAATTTGCCGATGTTTAACAAAATAGATACCTCAATATGTATTTAATATACCGGATAATTATATGATGAACTTTCGCAACTACCGACTCTGGCATTAGTATTAAAAAACTTGCAAATGCTTTCAATAGTTATTCACATCGTCACGTTTACTGATTATGCTTAACATTTTTTTTCTTTGTTTTTAAAAACAGTGAATCCATCTTGGGCAAGTCTGTTTAAGAAAACAGCAATTAAACTAATATGCGGCTTTATTGAACGTGATGTATTGTTTGCCGTTTTTGGTATGTAGTCAATGAATGTTTTGGAATACTATTGTAATAACAGGAAAGCTTACATTTGGTTTATGGCTAAAATTATACTAACATACAGTAATGGAATTAAATTTTCATTGAGTTGTCTAGCTAGATGATAGTTCATAAGTCGTTATTATAAAACAAAAAAACTGATGATTTCCAAAAGAAATTTCGTTACCGTTCTTTTAAACATCCAATGCTATGTAAATTTTTATAATTTTGATTGGCATAGGGATTTACAACAGTACTGAACATATAACGAGATTGCATTACCATATTTAAACTTAAAACTCTAACCAAGTAACATGAAATAAGAAGACATTTCAATTGTATGGTGATTCATTTGACACCCGTAATTTCCAAATTAGTAACATAAATAATTTATGGAATAATTCATCACGTTACGGATTGAGGAAAATAACTTTAAGAAGATGCCATTAATATACTTCCTTTCTGTATTCCATTTATTTCAGACATATCAAATACTCTGTTTGAATCAGATATACACTCTTGGCATAATGTATTGATGTTAATGCCAATTACATGTGAATCAGATATACACTATTGGCATAATGTATTGATGTTCATGCCAATTACATGTGAATCAGATATACACTCTTGGCATGATGTATTGATGTTCATGCCAATAACATGTTATTTACAAGTTATGTGCATAAACATAATAATTTATAAAAAGCTGCAAATCGTTGAACGAAACAGTTTAACAAATAGGATATGTTCGATATGTATTATGATTATTGTCATTGGTAAATTTAGTGCTGATTGGTATATTATGTTGATCATTGTTTAGCTAATTAGCCACTTGTCTTTCATAAAGTAAAAGCTGATGGTTACACGATATTCTCTCAGGCTGATCACGGACCACATTTTCCGCCAAAATTTTCTTCAAGAAGAGTCTTCCGTTAAACAAAAAATGCAATATAACCGTAAAGTGTGGTTTCTGATTAGCCTGTGCGGACTTCACAGGCTAATCTTGGACGAAGCTTAACGCATATGAATTAAACACCCTTATCACAGAGCGAGGCGCAATTCTAATCTGGAGAGAGATAAATGCCGCACAATGCTTGATGGCTTAGTTTAAAGTCTATTTAAAACGTGTATGCGAATTCTTGTTTTGGGGTTTCCAGGGTGTACAGAATCATCCAAGGAGGATAGAGTCTTTAATAAAATGGGAAATGTAAATGAAACGTGTTAATTGATTGTATAACAAGGATCTGTGTATTACGAACTTGTAGCATGTCATGGCCTTCTTTCAGAATATGCTTGTATGGAAAGCTTTTGAAAGTGGTCTTTATTGTTTGTCTTAACAAAAAACCACAGTAATGGTATTTTAGTTTCCATATGAACGATATTAAAGTATAAATGATAGATTACATAGAAGGCAACTACCTTTATTTATTTGCAAATAAATTATGGTTTATACGTAATACAATACACGAGTACCACCAGACTTTATAATATAAACAATGTATTCAATAAATTGTCTAGATTTATATTATCCGTTCAGGTTAGCGCATTTATGCTATGTTAACGTTATAACAATCTATGTTGTCAGAATTGTTATAAATTATGACTACACAAAATGATTAGTCAGCTTATTCAAACAGAGGACTGGTCAAGAGCTCAACTGGGAGATATAAAATGTGCTTAGGAGAATGACCATTAAATTAACGGAACCTACCAGCTATGTTCATTATGACTAAACTTTCTATAAAATTACGTTATGTGTCTTTCAGATAAGAGCATACATTTATCAAAGAAAACTCTTGGTAAGTTTGTTAAAGAGTGTTATAATTGGCATAAGCCTTAATAGAGGTCACAGTATATAGAATATTTATTTTAAAGCCTTTTTTCATATATGTTATGCATATGTGTGTTTTTAAAATGTACCGGTAATTGTAACGTATGTAAACGCTCTGATAGAACGACGAATTTAAAATTAAAATAGCCAGTGCATGCATGTCTGTTTTTTTGTATGGAGAGATAAGGACTCGTCAATAGGATACACTGAATTGACGTGTATCGTAAATTTTAGCACTCAAAGAGGACATCAATAGCTGTATATATCTGCAGAGTTTGTGTCAAGTGTGTTCGCATAAAGAAATGGGGCCTCTCTCTTAAAAGGGGGTTAAATGCATGTGCGTAAACTAAATAGTCTACACCTAACGCGCGTGTATAAAACCCCCTTTTACCATAGCGCGGCCCAGATAGAGTAAATCTATTGAAACCTATCGATAATAGAACCAAATGGATATTTAAACGTCCACATCATATATAGCCGTGATTAAGTACACGTGTATGTTAATGGTTGATTGGGTTACCATGGAAATACCATATTGAGACGCGATTCGTCTTCGACGATTGATTGAACTGAGACGCGTTCCATAACCGCCATCTGACCACGATATAACACGTTTATAATTAAAACGTGAAATAAATATTTTAGAATGTCTAAATAATACCCACTTACTCAATCAATTATTGACTGTATAGATTGTCTTTCTCTAAATTAAAGAGCGTCATCATTCCAGTGTGATGCCTTTATGTACAAAAACATAATACCCACTTATTCAATCAATTATTGATTGTATGGTGTTTCTTTCTCTTAATTAAAGAGTCTAAGCATTTCAGCATTATTCCTTTATGTACAGAAAAAATACATCAATATATCATTTCTCAATTTCTGTGCCCGAAAAGATACACAGTTGACATTCCTTTAATGAACATTCGGATGGGTAATGTTGTTAGAAATCAGGGGGTTATTTTCTATCGCGGTAAATGCGATCATAATCCCTTGTACAATATATTTT
Source organism: Dreissena rostriformis (assembly GCA_007657795.1). Taxonomy (NCBI): domain Eukaryota; kingdom Metazoa; phylum Mollusca; class Bivalvia; order Myida; family Dreissenidae; genus Dreissena; species Dreissena rostriformis. The sequence goes on from VMBQ01002413.1 coordinate 45,759, forward strand.
TATGTATCGCGGATTATGAAATAAATTTGCAGAACTGTCATTCTTTATGTGACATTCAGTTCAGTATTCATGATATTATAATCAAATGATTGTCATAATTGTAACCATATCAGCGTTACACAACCGAATATGCAACTTTGATTAACCGTGCCTATATTCATACCATAAGGCTTCGAACAACTGACACGATTTTTAAAGTCGATAAAGAATTCTTTTGTAAGTTACATGTTTTTTTCGTCAACGATTCAATAAAAAAAGCTTCAATACACCCACGTGTTAAGATAAAGGAGTGCAATTATGTATTAACAGGCGATCCGTCTACTAACAAGATTCGAATTTGAGTCGAGAGGATTTACTTGCACCTACAGCTATGTTAATGTTAGACTGAATTGAGACGCGTTGATTTGTTTCGCAATGATTTTGTTATTCTTCTGGTAGACGGTATTACAAGTTTGCACCAAGAAACCGATAGCTCTGTGGGTTACAAATTAAATTACCACCTGTTAGAGGCAAAAAGCATCTAATAATCAAGTTCACCAGTGAAACTTCAGGGACATTAGCAGAGATGACCACTTGTGTACCGATACCGTTTCCGCACATTTGTCACTCGGGAGTTATTGTTTTTCTTTTTGGAATAAACACCTGCACTGGTATATCCGCATCATGATACATCATACGAGGAAATATTAAGTTGTATATGTCAATACGGAATTAACCGTATCTATAGTAACGATACTGCTATACGGGCGTAATTTTCAAAATATTAGTGCACTCGCTTTCTTAGTAATTACAAGAAATCACGCAATTGCAAACACATGAATCAGTGCATCCTTCTTGTTCCCAATGTGTTTTACATAAACGCGAATTTAATATATAAATTATATGAATAAATAATAACTTCTCAAATTAAGTTAGGATTTATATTTGCTCGTTATGGGTTATTTGTATGTAATTTGTTGTATATTTGCGGCTGGTATACATGAACAACAAGATTCAGCTTAAGACAACAATTAAAATAATTTCAACTTGATCATGAAAACAACCATTTATATGGACATCCACAACAAGAAATTCAGACAAGAATACTAACGTAAAAACTTATTCTCATAAACATCATCAAATATAATTAATCACATTGCTGACGCAGTAATTGTGTTGTCATAACAAATGGACTTGTCATTGCTTTCATGCCAGTGTGAGATTGCACAAAGATTTGCAAAGAAAATTTGATTAGATATACAACCCTATTCATTTCACAGTTTGTCTGCTGACAACTGATCAAGTGTAAGACAATCATCTTAAAGTACATAAAGTGAAAGTGGCAACTTTTAAACGAAATGCTGTTAATGCCATTTAGGAAAAGTTCAACAACAAATGATACATTGAGCATTTATTTATATTTTAACAACTTTCTGGTAAACACACACACATAAATATCGTCTAAAATCTTCATTATGACAGCCAAAACGGTTCTTACACACAATGATTGATCGAATAGATTCATTTTACATTGAATGTCATCACAACAGTCAACATTTGCAATTGTGTGAGGCAAAACAACTAAAAAACTAATATAAAATACTTTGACAAAAAGCATGAAGATTATCCGGAAATTTAAAAGGTCGAAAACGTGCCCTACTGTTTTTATTGTTATATAAGCTGAGGTCAATTTAAACCATAACAAATCTAATGAAAATACGGAAAATCATTGTTCCACTGACTTAATCATTTTGGTCAAGGTTATACCTAAAAATAAAACAAATGTTTATCGCGAAAAGTGGGTTGACAAAATACGCGAAACGGTAGTCAAACGTTGACGTGGTTTTACATGGAAACGAATTCAGTGCCAAATGGGTTAAAGTCTCGTGCCAGCCAAATATATAGCTGCTAATAACAACTAAAGTCGGTAAATTATGTTTGTTCAACTGTGTTCAGTTAACGTATGTTAATAACGCAAAGCAGTCCTGAACCTTAGCACAGGAAAATAAAAAATAGTTTTGCAAAATCGCTGTCAGATTATATAAGAATTGCATTTGAAATTTCGTGAATATTGTTGTGAATATATTTGTGTTACATTTTACTATAAAACATGATAAATATAATAAATAATCGTCCCTTCGTTGCGTTCATAGATATGATATTGTGTTTGCTCCTCTAGCGACAATGCGAATACAAGAAGATGACATTCACTGACGCTCTTACATATAGTAAAAAACCTCGTACGAAGAAGTCGGAAAATAGCCCATTGTTGAAGACGTCAATTATTTAACGCCACAACTGCCTTGTGTGAAGAGAAACTGATATGTTTGGTAAGTTTATATTATGTTGGGTCACATATCATTATGTGCGCTTAAATTGACATTAAGTTGGGTTACGTTGACATTATGTTGGGTCAACTTGGCATTATGTTTGGTTAAGTTGACATTATGTTGGGTAAAGTTGACATTATGTTCGATCAAGTCTTCATTATGTTGTACTCAGTCACATTATGCTGTGTTAAGTTTACATTAACACTTATCCCCACACAATGCCACCTTAACCAAAAATAATGGTAACTTAACACAATGTCAATCTAATCCCATCATAATTTCAAATTTATCCAACATAATGTCAACTTAACCGAACATAATTTTAACTTGACTAAACGTAATGCCCAATTAACGCAACATAGTGTTACCTTAACCCATCATAATAATAACTGAAACCAACGTAATGTCAACTGTACCTAACCTAATGTCACTAACCAAACATATCAGTTTCTCTCAACAAAAGGAAGTTTTGGCGTTCCTTAGTCAATGACACACAACATATGGTGTATCCATATATTGACGCGTGGTTTACTATATAAATTACAAAAACAAACATGCACTACACATTCTGTAAGTATGAAATGTATTCAAAAACGTTATCTTTGCAATTCTCTAATTGTTAAATTACATATATATTTATAACTACCACATTCGCATTCCTTAAAGGCCCTATAAAGGTGACGATCCGTAATTATTTACCGATTTTTAAATATTGTCTTCACATTTTATTTATATAGGTTATCAAAAACAATATATATATATATATATATATATATNGAAATATGTATATGCGCGCATATTTGTATTATGCAAACTTTATGAGTCGCGCTCTGGGAAAACGGGACTGCATGCATCTGCGTAAAGTGTCGTCCCAGATTAGGCTGTGTAGTCCGCTGAAGTATCGCTAAGAATAGATTTCATTTATCAAAAAATACCATAAAAGCGGAAAGAGTCGTCCCTGTGCGGACAGTAAGTCATACTCTAGGATGACACTTTACGCACATTCATTAAGCCCCGTTTTCCCAGAGCAATGCTCATATGTTTTCGTAGTAACCCCGAATTATAAGAACATTATATCTTATCTTTTATAATATTTGTTGTTAAATTTCACATGAATGTGTAAATACGTATATAATATAAACAATGGATTCAATATAACATATACATACTGTTTCATATGATATAACACACCTGTCATAAAAACGTATCGTAACATATCATCTTTACACTAAATTTATACACTTACACATTTTGGAAAAAATTAAAGTTTCACAATAACATGTGTATGTATCATATTGAAGTTTCATAAACGTTCCATTTGTTTAAGTAAATTTATGATAATGTACGCAGCTGCAAATATTGAGATATATGTAGCTCATTCTTAACAATAGGTATAGACCTTAACCATTCCATCATTCTGGACGATAATCAATCTGTTTGTGTGACTGACTATGATAGCACAGGGACGTTCGAGCCCCGAATCCTTGACCAGAACATACCGCTGAAAAGCACCGTTACTCGTCAGCAACTGGATTCGGTCGTTTGAATTGTCAGCTACAAAAATGTTCCCGATTTTATCAACACATACACCTTGCGGATTTCGTAAGTCATTCTTGCTCAAGTAGTGGAATAATACCTCGCCTCTGTGGTTGATGCATGTTATGCAGTGCCGTCCAGTGTCTGACACGATGATAGAGCCATCGATTGCAGCTGATACATACCTCGGTTGATCAAACAAGCAATCATTCAAGCTGTCAAACATGTAAGATTTCAAGATTCTACCGTCTAACTGAATAATATCCACACATTTTTCTCTCATGCAGCTCACCACCAGATAACTCTCCCTCGTTGAATATGAAATACCGTCGTACTGGCGTTCAGTTTTGGTTCGCTTAATTAAGGCAAGTGATTTCCTAGTGGCAATGAAAATGATAAGGCGTCCTATCAGAGGTACAGCGACATCATCACCAAGTCCACATGTAGTAATATCTCTTGGTTCATCATCAAGCTGAATGTGGTCTACAAGTTCACCGCCTTTGTTGAACTTTTGTATTCTTTTATTAAGGCAGTCGGTTACAATTATATCTTCAAGCGATGTGACCGTTACACCCCAAGATGAAATTCCTTCGTCGGCACCAGTTTCAATACGCAATTCACCCAGCATTTTCATCTCATCCAGATATGTTAAATTTGTATCATCCGGAATGAATTCCAATCGGACGATTAGTTTTTCCGGATTGGTTTCTCCAATGTCCAAGTTGAAATCATCAACTTGTTTCTTTATTTGGTTAAATGCCATCAAAACCTCGACGTCGCTTCCGTATTTCAACAAATTATTCATTCTAAGACTCGCTGATTTTGAAGTTTTGGTTTGAAGTTTTCTTGGTTCAATTCTTTCTTTCAATATACGTCTTGCCTCTGATGATTTGCTTTCCAGTTTCTTTAACAAAAACTGCTCTTGGTCTCGTATCTTAGCACACAAAGAGTTGCTCAAATACGTGATTTCATGTTTTGTATTTTCAATGGAGTCTTCTAGCACTTTTTCCACAGCACTAAGACCATCGACATTGTCTACGGACACTTGGAAAGAGCGAAGCGTTTCGAGAATCTTATCGATATCTGTCCTTGAAGTAACAGCGTCATTAACCGTGATGACGTTTTCACAGCGTCTATGTGAAACAGCCAAACATTGGACACACAGAGGATCCTTACAGTCAACACAGAATAACGATATATTCTCTCCATGCCTATCACAGTTAACTTTGCTCTTCTTTCTCATAATGACATCAAGCGGTTGCTTCTTCATTTCTTCCAGGGACGTCATTAAATGTGTTGACGTCACCTTAACATGCATATGCATCTGAGAACACGCCTCGCAAAGGGCGTCAGTACAGTCCGAGCACCAGGATTTCGCTACAACATCTTCATTTTTTCGGACGCAGATGTCGCAGCACTTGCCGTCTTGTAAAGCTTTCTTAAACTCGACGAATGACGCCATAAATTGGTCATCCTTGAAGTTATCCGCATATCGCCCTTCCGCCGCAAGCTGGGGTAATTCCAACTCTATGTCACACGATGGACAGGGAAAACTATTCGAAGACTTCACATTGTGCCCAATATAATCATTTAAACACTCGGTGCAAAATGTATGAAGACATCGGAGCAATTTGGGACGTTTAAACGTATCCTGACAGAGTGAACACACGCTCAAATTTTCTGACATGCCTGAAGTTGTCTGTAAAACGTCCGGGGTGGCCATCGTAATCCGCTTAGATTTCTATAGTTGTTTTCGTATCATTCAATCAAGATGTTTCCTCAACGTTACCGCCGAATACAACTGAAATGATCAATAAAATGAAATCAATAGTAAATAAACTGGACAAGATTTGAAAAGCGTTTGCGACGATTTACGAGAAGCCTTAAGTAGAGTATTAAATCTAGTTATGAACACCTGACATAAACCTCTGGAGATAAAAGTCGTCAATATCCCATGTTCATGAATGAACACGCTTAGTTCAATCTCAGCGACTACTACAATATGAAAAGATATTGTTATTGTCAAAATATTTACTTCCACATTTATCAGGTTAAATAACAATTTATTGATAATCGGTAGGATAATAATGGAGCTGTTATCTCTGTTGGGGAAATATTTATGAAAATTTAACTATTGTATTTCGCATTTACTGCTCAAGTTCGTTTAATCGATTACATAGTCTCAATATTATTGTTTGGTTTATATCGGATGAGAGAATAAATTAAATGAATTGACCGCGTTAAACAAGTCAATCGTCAGATGTCAATGCAACCATATGTACTGCTTTAGGAGTGTTGCAGAAAAACTCATATTGATTGACTGATACACACACATACATCTAAAATAAATTATTTACATTCGTATAATTAATAGTTAGATGCTTTAACAACAAATTCTCATGAAGCGTTAACTAAATGATGGCATCATTTGCCGATGTCTAACAAAATAGGTTAGGTACCTCAATATTTATTTAATATACCGGATAATTATATGATGGACTTTCGCAACTACCGACACTGGCATTAGATTTAAAAGACTTGCAGATGCTTTGACTAGTTATTCACATCGTCACCTTTACCGATAAAGCTTAACATGTTTATGTCCCCCTGTCTATACTGGGGGACATATTGTTTTTACCCTGTCTGTGTGTTGGTTTGTTTGTTGGTTTGTTTGCATTGTTAACATTGGCCGTAACTTTTGCAGTATTGAAGATAGCATCTTTATATTTGGCATGCATGTGTATCTCATGGAGCTGCACATTTTGAGTGGTGAAAGGTCAAGGTCTACCTTCAAGGTCAAAGGTCAAATATATGGGTCAAAATCGCTCAAGAGGGGACATTGTGTTTCCCAAAACATCTTGTTTCCTATGTTTTCAAGAACAATGAACCCACCTTGGGCAAGTCTATTTAAGAAAACAGCTTTACAACTAATATGCGGCTTTATTGAACGTGAGGTATTGGTTGCCGTTTTTGGTATGAAGTCAGTGAATGGTTTCGCTTTTCGAATACTATTGTAATAACAGAAAAGCTTACAATGTTGTTTATGGCTAAAATTATACTAACATACAGTTATGGTATTAAATTTTCTAGTTGTCTAGCTAGAAGATAGTTCAAAAGTGGTTATTGTAATACTATAAACTGATGCTTTCCAAAGAAATTATGTTTCCGTTTTTTTAAACAATGAATGCTATGTTAATTAAGGCATTTCAATTGTATGGTGATGCATTTGACACCGGTAATTTCCAAACTATTACCATAAATAATTTATGGAATAATTCAGCACGTAACGGATAGGGGAACATTACTTATAAGCAGATGTCATTAATATACTACGTTTCTGTTTTCCTTTTTTCAGAAATATAAAATACTCTTATTTTGAATCAGGTATACACTCTGGACATGCTGTATTGATGTTCAAGTCATGTTGATGTTTTTCTACAAGTAATGTGCAGGAACATACTTATTCATAAAAGCTACTGATCCTTAACTTCGAACAAAGAAGCCTTACACATAGGATATGTTCGCTATGTATTATGATAAATGTCATTGGTAAGTTTCTTCTGTTTGATATCATGTATTATGTTAATCATTGAATAGCTTATTGGCTACTTCTCTTTCATTAATGATAAGCGGATGGTTACACGATATTCTCTCGGCAAATGTTTCTAGATGTCCATGTTTAATTTGTTTATAATGTACGCATATACTACAACTATAAGAATGTCTCTAACATTTGTACACGTTTAATTGCTATCCAGTTTTATGACAGCCCTCGTGTCTGATACCTTCGTTATCAGCACAGAAGGAGGAAGCAATTAAATAGGATACTCAATGTTTACAGATGGACAGACTCGTGCTCCAAAACGGAAAAGAGGCGTTATTATATACTAATTATTTCTGCGCTTTTTCGATATGAGGCATGAAAGATTGCTTTATGGCTTAATTTAATGTATTTTTAAAACGTGTATGCGAATTATTGTAATTGGGTTTCCATGGTTACCGAACCATTCACACAGGATAGGGTCTTAAATGACAACTTAATCGAAGGCGTTAAACGTCAGTTACATAATATTATATTGGTTTTAATACTCGATACTGAAGCTAGACACAACATACCTAAGCGTATAGTAAAGTTCTCTTTATTGTGACAGTGTAGACTAGTTGGAGTATTTCAAGACGTTACATTTCTTTAGCGCGGACAATAGAAAAATTGAAACCGAATACTTAAACTTGCTATTATGATTGACACGTGATTACAGGGACACATAACAATGAATGGTCTAAAGCTTTTCTTTTTAATTTAGCACACACATTTAACTGAAACACAATTCAGTCGAAGGAAGGTTATTTGATTGTTTTGTGACACAATAAATTCCATTTTTATTTCACACAAATAGTTCTATTCATGAATAGATATCGTAAAATGGAATTAAAGTAACATTAATACTAAAAAATCAACGGAAATTTCGTAAAGTATTTCGTAAAATAAAGTTACCCAATATAAAATCAATGGTCCTTATAGCAATAACCAAAATTTTAAAACGAGATTTATCTGGTAACATGGATGTTTGTAGATATAAAATCCTTGTTTTTAATTGTTCGTGTCACAATTAATTCCATTTTAATGTCCCGCACTGATATCTTTCCATTCGACACATGAACACTAACATGGTACTATTTTAGTGTTCTTGTGCCGTATGGATGGATATAGTCGCGGGACATTAAAATGGAATTAATTTTGACACGAAAAATTAAAAACAAGCATTTTATATCTACAAATATCCCATGTTATTAGAAAACATCTCGTTTTCAAATTTTGGCTTTTGCTATAAGGAACATTGATTTTTATCGGGTAACTTTATTTTACGAAATACGTAACGAAATTTCCGTTGTTTTTTTAGTATTAATGTTACTTTAATTATGCCACAAACAAAATAAAAACGAGCATTTTGTATCTACAAACATCTATTTTACCTGGAGTTGAAATTTTGGCAATTGCTATAAAAAACACTGATGTTTTATTGTTTAATTTTATTTTGCGAAATATTGTACAAATTTTCGTTGATTTTGAGTAGTAATGGGGCTTTAAGATACGTCATAGTATATTAAATATTTATATGCAAGTCAATTATTCCAATACGGTATCATTTTTTGCGTTTTATAAATGTACACTTAATGTATGCAAAAGCTCGAATTGTAAATGTGATTTATAAAGCCAGTCTATGCATATCGGTTTTGTGTTCGAAAAGATAAGAACTCGTAAATAGGCTACACTGGATCGAACCATGTCGTAAATTTTAGCACTCAAAGAGGACATGCATAGCCTGATCTACATATCAGAGGTTGTGTCAAGTGTTTAAAGAAATATAGTTTATCTATAAAAACCTATGGATTAAAACAAAACTATGGATGTTTAAGTACTAGTGTCCGTTAATAGTTGATTGGTTTAACATAGACAGACCATATTGAGACGTGATTCGTCTTCGACGATTGATTAAACTTCCCATAACCGTTATCTGAGCCCGATTTAACATGTTTATGATTTAAACATCAAATACACATTTTCTTCTGTTTAAATAATACCCATTTACTCGATCAATTATTGATTGTATAGAGCGTCTTTTTCTTAATTACAGAGCATTATAAGCATTCCAATGTGATTCCTTTATATACAAAAACAGACATCAATTTATCATTTCTTAATTTCTATGAGTCAGATGGTACAAAGTTTACGTTCCATTTATGAACATTCAGGTGGGTAATTATCCATTTCATTATTCGAAATCAGGTTGTTTTTCTATCGTGTTAACTGCGATGCTAATGCATTGTACAAAATATTTTTTAGTAACAATGATAATCAAATAGTTTGCCGAAAGGTCATTCTTTATGTGACATTCAGTCCAGTATTCATGATATTACAATCGTATGATTGTCATGATTTTACCCATATCTGAGTAAGACATACGAATATGATTAGCCGTGCCTATATTCATACCATACGGCTTGGAACAAATGACACGATTTTTTAAGTCGATAAAGAATGCCTCCGTAAGTAACATTTTATTTCCGTCAACGAATAAATTTTAAAAAAGAGGCCACAATACACCCACGTTTTAAGATAAAGGAACGCAGTTATTCCTTAATAGCGAAATGTAGTCCAATTTAGGAGATTTAATGAATATAAAGTAGAAAAAGACCAAAATATACAGTTTTGCTGCCGATGATTCGGTAATCAACAATGAACGCTTCGGTTGGTCTTATTTAGCCATGTGTCGTCACAAAAGTACAAAAATGCAACAATTCTTCAAATGGAATAATACACGTTCCCTTTGACAAAATAATAATTCAATTTTTAAAAATAAAAGAAATCTTCATGAACACTAATTAGAATGAAACATTTAGCACGCTGAACTTATATTATATTTAAACACTCAATTAGCGGTTTATATAGTAATAATGTCATATATATTCTACCTACAATTAAGTGTTAAATAAATTAAGTTCAAACTTATAATCAATGCTACTCACGTTAAGAATATCACCGAATACCTTTAATACTTATTATTTAGTGGGCTAAGTAAGAAATTAGCAGAATCACTTTCAGCTCATTTACTTAAAACATTTATTCACTGTTCAATAAGCTCTCATTGTTTGACAGTTAATAAGTATGAAAAGGTATTCGGTTACTTAGCCCACTAAATAATAATACCTATTCACGCGATATATAATTGTATAATTTTATTTTTAAAATGTCGCACTATGCATATTATAGGTTACCCGCTGATAACCCAAGTGTTTTGATTGATTAATTCGGAATGCAAATTTAAACACAAGACGCGGTAAAATTCCACATACAAATCCCTTTTTAAAAATCGCAACAAAGATTTGAATAGCGCAGAGGAAACAAGTAATATACAATGAAAACCAAATTATGGATCAATATCAATTATAGGTATATTGGAGCCTCGTTCTTGTCAAACTGGGTTTAATGCATATGCGTAATGTGTCGTCCCAGTTATGCATGGGAAGTCCGCACAGGCTACTCAGAGACGACACTTCCGCTTTTATTGTATTTTTAGTTTAAAAGTAGTTTCTTCTATACGAAAATTCAGTGAATTCGGAAAATGTTGTCCCTGATTAGCCTATTCGCGAACTGCACAAGCTTATCTGGGACGAAACTTAACGCACATGCATTAAGCACCATTTTCCCAGAACGAGGCTTATTCGAACTCCAGAAACATTAACAGCAGACAGTTTGTGTTACATCGGCCATATCGATATCAACAAATAAAATGAGATACATTTTCAAATTAAATTATTGCTTTTGAGTAATATGTACAATTATATAACAGTACTGCGTTTAACAAATGGATGCATAAGCACTGTTTGAATATAATAGATTGACACATTGTGTGCGTTTCATATCATGTTTGCTTGAAACGTGCAACAAGACCCAAGACGTGCTATGGTAACAACACAAACACTTGTGTGTTCACGATTGTTTTATTATTTAATTATCCAAACATATGTTGCTTTATTAAGTGATCCCCACATTGAACGCATATGTATATCTTTGCAAAGGTTCGTCATTATTGCTGAAGTCCTTTCAAAACAACGTTTTTATTTAATACTTATACTGTAAATTTTCTTATGAGGATGTGACTTTCCATCAAAAGAACGACGAATATAGTTTTCCATATAACATTTCATTTCGAGTTTCATATAGTTAAACCCTATAAATGCTTGTCTGTAACACGCTAAGTTATTCTTATCTTAAGTAACAAGGAAGAGTTTAAATTAAGGAAAATTTGAATGTCAGACATAATTTCAACAAAGAAATGCGTCTTTCAATAAACTTATATTAAGATATACAAGACAAAAATAAAACATAGAGATAAATATAAGTAGAATTGTGTCCATAATGGCCCGCATATTCCAAATTTTTATGAAACCACTGTCGCAAAATCCCCAAACCATGCAGAATATTATGTTGGTAACGTTTAATCACTCTAGCAACAATCATTGTTGAAATACGTGCTTTACACGTTCAGAAATGTCATTTGTTATCGATCAACGCCCTAACTACGCTTTGGCAAAAAACACACTCCATTACGCTATTTCAATTGCTGGCAAATTAGTTTTACGTTTGACCTAGCATAAAATATGCTTGAAAGATGATACTATACATACATGTTTTCGCAAAGTAATTAAGACAATAAATTATCAAATTAGTGTTGTGCATGCAGAACAATATTAGTATTAGACTGATTTCACTCATATTACACAATTTCAATCTATACCGACACTTCCTCTGCATACTGAAGTATGACAGCACTGGACATTGAATTAATGAGATGAAATACGATAGACATGTTTTATTTCATGTAGTGACAATTTGTTGAAATGTATAAGTACATTACTCTTTCACATGGATAAGCTGCATTAACCCGTGAAATTACAAGTATGTAACAGCAGAAGGCAAGAAGACGCTCTGCACTGCAATATCGTTCACAAACGCAATTTAGTAAGTCGTCAAAAGACAATGACATTAAATTGACGTCGGCGCATACACACGTAATCGAATATTTGTTTTGATTGACATTTCATGTAGTCATTGAATCATAAATTATTTATGTTCACATGAAACATTTTCATTTTCTTTTAATAATGCGAGACTAGTGAAACTCCAAACATTACAAATGTATGGCATTTTAAAGAATGGTTGTACGAATGTTTGATTAATGGGGCAAAAAGCATAGATACAAGAAGTTCAACGTGCACTAATGTCACTAAAGAATGCAAACAAGTATTGCAATCCGATATATCTTACACTTTTTATGCGATATGATTCGAAATGTAGCCAAAGAATGTTTGAGCTACGCATTCAATACATGTACACGCACAGGCCGTCGTCATGTCCGGTTGTCATCAGGTCTTAAAAAGATAACATTTGGAGCCCAAATTTGACGTTATCTGGGTATATTATAAGAGACCCATTATTAATTATATAACACCCCGAATCCTTGTATTCGAGGACGAATAAAATATTTGAGCGGGAGTGTGCTTCCGGATGAATGGTTGTGTATTTGCGATGATAGCAAGATGTTCCGGGTTCGAGTCCCGGACTGATCACACACTTTTCTCGCCCTGTGACAGAAAGAATAAACTGCTGTTATCTCAACAAAAACATACATGTCTTCCAACGAAGACCTCTTTTCGTCGCTTGTTATAGCAAAGTTTAGAAAACAGAGAACTGCTTTAGGATTATAACCAATATGAATAATTAACACTTTTCGCTTGTATGGTATTTTTCGTTTAAAAGAAGTCTCTTATTAGCGAAAATTTAGTCTAGGCGGATAGTGTCGTCCCTGATTAGGTTAAGCTTTCCTCACATGCACTTAACCTCGTTTTCACAGAGCGAGGCTCAAATACATTATCATCAGATGCTACATTCGCATTCAGACCGAACCAATGACAGTGTGCTCTTTAAATAATGTATTGATGTGTAATTGATATGTACGTATAGACGTACGGTCGTAACAAGAACATAATTATTTTGGCTTTAGTGCGACCTGACAATAATGAATAGTGTGGTGTAATAGTAATCTTTATTTGTTTCAATAAGCAATCCAGAAGATTGTGATCTAAATAACACGCGTAAGTATAACTATTTAGTAAACCCATCCGATGCAAAAAAAGAAACATATTATTCGGTAAAAGTATCTCAACCACATATGAGGCTGGCGTTCCACTTCACTCTTCTACTGATTCTTTAAAAAGTATTACGTTTCCGTTCTTCCAAAAATGTCATTCTAGGTGATTTGTTATAGTTCAGAGTGATATAGGGATTTACAAAAGTACTGAACATATTACGAGATTGCATAGCCATATTTAAACTTGAAACTCTAACCAAGTTACAAGAAATAAGAAGGCATTGCAATTGTATGATGATGCATTTGTCACCGGTAATTTTCAAATTATGAACATAAATAACTTACGAAATAATTCTTCACGTATTGGATAGGGGAAAATAATATTTACCTAGAAATCATTAATATACTACTTTTCTGTATAAAATTTACTTCTGAAATATGAAATACTGTTTTTGATTCAGATATGCACTATTGGCATGATGGATTGATGTTCATTTCAATTACATTTACAAGCTATGTGTAGAAACATAATAGTTTATCAATGCTACAAATCTTTAACATTCAACAAATTGGTTTAACCAATATGAAATGTTCGCTATGTATTATGATTAATGGCATAAGTAAATTGAGTGGTGTTTGGTATATTATGTTCATCATTATATAGTAAATATGCAACTTGTCTTCCATAAATGATTAGCGGATGGTTACACGATATTCGCTCAAGAGTTTCTAGATTTTTCAAGTTAACAATGTTTATAAATGTATAAAAATCTACCCTTAAACGAAAAATACAATGAAAGCGAAAAGTGTCGTCCATAATTAGCCTGTGCATAACACCCCCTTTTACAGATCGAGGCTCAATTCAAAACTGAAGGGAGATAAATGCCGCACTGTCTTTCGCTGATGGAGGCATCAACGGTGGCTTGATGGCTTAGTTTAAAACGTGTATGCGAATTCGTGTTTGTTGGTTTCCATGGTGTACCGAACCACCCCCTGTACGTCGATAATCCAAACTGAGTTGGATAATTCAAACTGAAGAAAAAAATGTAGGCCGAAACTGAAACTGAAAGGTAGTTGATTATTTTATCATTTTTGATAATTTAGTAACTATAAGGACGTAATTGTTCTACACATGTGATAATGAATGTCTGACGCACACGTGCGTTTTGAGTTTTGCAACGATTTAATAGTTTTCTAGTAAAAAAACGATAAATTTGTCTTCGGGAAATGCTAATTTTCATTAAANCCGATGATTCGGTAATCAACAAACGCTTCGGTTGGTCTTATTTTAGCCATGTGTCGTCACAAAAGTACAAAAATGCAACAATTCTTCAAATAGAATAATACACGTTCCCTTTGACAAAATAATAATTCAATTTTTAAAAATAACAGAAATCTTCATGAACACTAATTAGAATGAAACATTTAGCACGCTATGTATTATGATTAATGGCATAAGTAAATTGAGTGGTGTTTGGTATATTATGTTCATCATTATATAGTTAATAGGTAACTTGTCTTCCATAAATGATTAGCGGATGGTTACACGATATTCGCTCAAGTGTTTCTAGATTTTCAAGTTAAATATGTTTATAAATGTACACAGATACTACAAATATAAACAAATGGCTTTAACATGTATACATTTGTAACCATTAAACAGTTTTATGACAGCCTCGTTTCTGATATTGCCTTTATCAGCACACAAGCAATCCTCTTTGCGAGCGCAATTAAATCCGACTTTAATGTTTACGGGTGGAAATATTCGTGCTTGTATACGGAAAATGGGCGTTATTATATACGGATAATCCAGCCTCGCTCTGTGAAAAAAGAGTGTAATGCATGCGCTTAAAGTGTCGTCCCAGATTAAACTGCGCGCACGGGCTAATCAGTGTCGACACTTTCCGACAAAACATGAATTTCGTCAAGAAAAATCTTCCCTTAAACGAAAAATACAATGAAAGCGAAAAGTGTCGTCCATAATTAGCCTGTGCATAACACCCCCTTTTACAGATCGAGGCTCAATTCAAAACTGAAGGGAGATAAATGCCGCACTGTCTTTCGCTGATTAAGGCATCAACGGTGGCTTGATGGCTTAGTTTAAAACGTGTATGCGAATTCGTGTTTGTTGGTTTCCATGGTGTACCGAACGATCCAAGCAGGATAGGGCCTTTAATGAAAAATTAATTGTAGATGTCAAATGTCAGCGACATAATATTTAATTGCTTTAAATATTTGATACTGTAAGGTAGACAAAAACCTAACACGCCTTATCATTTGCCAAAATTATCTTCATTGTAATGACAGTTTGTACTTATTGTAGAAGTTAAAGGCGTTTATTTCTCAATTGCCAACAATAAAAAAAGAAAAAAAGAAACAGAATACGTAAACTTCACGATTAACAAGTGATTACAGGGACAAATAACAATGAATGGTCTATATATTTTTAAAATCAATAACACACCATTCAAGTAAACACGACTCAGTCTCAAAAAGGTTTTGTGATTGATGTCGTATATTTGGCGTCACCAACATCAGAGAAGACGCAATATTTAGGTGTTTTGTCAACGCTCAAGTACGTATCGCGTTTGAATATCGATATATCAATAACACAATACTAATGTTTTTAACTTGTTGACTTTACATGTCTAGCACTTACAATATTTTCCTATTTCTCGCACTTTAACCCTTTGAGTGCTGGAACCGGATTTTGAAGGTTTTTGCAAACAGTTTGGATCCAGATGAGACGCCACAGAACGTGGCGTCTCATCAGGATCCAAACTGTTTGCTATTCTGATAGTATTCTTTGAAAAAAATCGAAGAAAATGCTAATTTTAGAAATTCAGCAGACGACATTTTAGCAGACGACAAATTACCCAGCATGCAAAGGGTTAAATACTTAGCGTAGACAGGCTGTGTCAATAAAATACAGATCAGTCTGGGAAATGTAAATAAACGTGTGAATCGATTGTATTACACGGCTCCGTTATTAACGAATAATATGATTCCGTGGTCTTCTATACGAATATTGGTTTATGAAAAGCCTTAGAAAGTGGAAACTATTGTTTGTCTTGATAAAAAAGGCAATTTAATGTCATGGGTTTTCTGTATGATGTGATATAAAAGACAATTACCGTTATTTATTTGCAAATAAATTGTGTTTCATACAATAAACCACTAGACTATAGGAATTCAAATTAGAACTCAACATTGACCCTATCTATTCAGTTAAGCGCAAACATGCTATGTTAACACTATAACAATCTGTGTTGTCACAATTTCAATAAATTATGACAAAACTTACCAGCTTATTCAAACAGAGGGCTAGTTGAGAGATCAATAGGGACATGCACAATGGGCTTAGAAGAATTCTCATAAAATCCATGGAATCTTCCAGCTATGTTCAATATGACTAAATATTTAAATTTACGTTATGTGTCTGTCAGATTAGAGCCACATTTACCAAAGGAAACCCTATGTAAGTGTGTAAAAGAGTTTTATTAATTAAAGGACATAAGCCTAAAATAGAGGTCACAGTATGTAATATATCATTTCGAAAGTTTATTATTCATATGTTATGCATTTGTGTGCTTTTAAAATGTACTTTAAACGTATGCACACGATCGTATAGTACGACGAATTTAAAATGCAATTAAAATAGCCAGTGTGAGCATATTGGTTATTGGTATAAAGACATACGGACTTGTCAAAATGTTACACTGGATTGGACCGTATCGTAAATTTTAGCAATAAACAAGGACATCTATATCTTGATATATCAGCAGAGTTTGTGTCAAGTGTGTTCGCATAAATAAAAAGAGTTTATCTATTGAAACCTATGGATAAAAGAACCAAATGAGCCTCGCTCCGGGAAAACGGGGTTTAATGCAGTTTCGTCCCATATTAGCCTGAGCTTGACATTCGGGTGGGTATTACTCTATTAGATTATTCGAAATCAGCTTGTTTTTATATCGCGTTAACTGCATTGATGTTCCCTTGAACAATGCATTTTTTCAGTAACAAGGATAATGCAATTTGTTCGCCGAAAGGTCATTCTTTATATGGCATTCAGTTCAGTATTCATGATATTATAATCGGATGATTGTCATAATTTTACCCATATCTGAGTAACACAAACGAATATGCAAATTTCAGTTGATTAACCGTGACTATTTACATACTATAAGGTTTGGAACAACAGACGCGAGCAAAGCAATTATTTCTTTAACGCGAAATTTTGTCAAATTTAGAAGACTCGATGAATTTAAAGTAGAAAAAGACTAGAATAGACTAATTGCTGCCGATGATTCGGTAATTATCAATCAATGTTTCAGTAGGTCGTATTTAAGTAATATGTCGACACAAAAGTAGAAAAGAACAACAATTCTTCAAATGAAATAATACACGTTCCCTCTGACACAATATTAATTCAATTCTTAAAGAGAAAACAGTTCAACATTTACACTATTTTGAATGAACTATTGAGCACGCTGAAATTATATAAAACACTTATTTTGCGGTTTAAATAGTAATACTGTGAGATACCCTTTTCCCACAAATTATTTTTAAATAACTATTTAATAATTTATAAATGCTACTCACGTCAGGAATATCCACCGAATAACTGCTAACACTAATCAGTTAAACAATGAGAGTTTATTGAACAGTGAATAAACGTTTGAAGTAAATCAGTTGAAATCGATCCTGCTAATTCCTTACTTAGCCCACTAAATAATAATACCTATCCACGCCATTAGGATCTGTATAGTCTTATTACTGAAGTGTCGCACGTTGCGTATTTTAGGTCACCCGCTGATAACCCGACTGTTTCGATTGATTAATTCGGAATGCAAATTTAAACACAAGGCGGGGCAAAATCAATAAATGGTAATTTTGATTTCACTACAAGCTCACCTACCTAGATCGTCTATCAATAAAACATCAGTCGATTTATTGGCAATAGCAGTAAACAAGATGTTCATGCATTTGGCTAGAAAGAACATGAACATTCCTTAACGCTTCGTTGTTTCTTGGGAGGATAATGATAAATATTCGAACATGGTTAAATGACGTATTAAAATTAAAAAGTGTATTGAATTATTAACTTTGAGGATTGTCGACTTTTGAAATTGTATTCATTTATCGTATGGTACATGATTTTATGTGCAGATATTCCATATAGATAATTCTGTTTAAATCGCAACGATGATTTGAGTAGCGCAGAGAAAACAGGTAGTTAAACATGAACATGTAATCACGGATCGACATCAACTATAGTTATATTGGAGCATCGTTCTGGTAAAACTGGGCTTAATGTATGTGTACAGGCTACTAGGGACGATAATTCTCGCAGTTTTTTCGTTTTAAGTAAGTCTTTTATTAACGAAAATTCAGTGGAAATGAAAGAGTTGTCCCTGATTAGCCAATACGAACTGCACAGGCTAATTTTGGTCGTTACTTTACGCACATACCTTAAATCACGATTTCCCAGTACGAGACGCATTGGAATTCCATAAACATTAACAGCAGACATTTTGTATTACATCGACCACATCGATATAAAATATAAAATGAAATATATTTTCATATGAAATTATTGCTTTCGACTAATGTGTAAAATTATAAAACAACATTTGAATAAAACGCCCGAGTGTAAGACGACCCAAGACTAGTTACACAACAAACAGTTTAATCGATTACAGAGTCTCTATATAATTGTTTGGTTTGTTTTGGATGAGAGAAGACAAGAAATGACTTAACCGCGTAAAACCAGTCAAGCATAAGATGTCCATGCAACCATGTGTACTGCTCAAGGAATGTTGCAGGAAAACACTAAAACTTATATTGATACACAGAACTAAATTATATGCATTCACACTATTCATTGTAAGATCCTTTAAAAACGAATACTCGTGAAGCGTGTAAACGAAATGATGCCATTATTTGCCAATGTTTTTACAAAAAAGTACCTCCATCTTTATTTAATAAACCGGATAGTTATATAGTGAACTTTCGCAACTACCGGAACTGGCATTCGTATTTTTAAGACGTACAGTGTCTTTGACTATTTACATCGGCACATTAACTGATTTAGCTATTCATTTTGTGCTATGTTTTCAAGGACATTAAACCAACATTGGACAAGTCTATGCTAACCAATAATAAATTAAACTAAGTTGCGACTTTATTCAACAATAGAATGTTTTGTTTGCCGTTTTTGGTATGACGTCAATGAATGTTTCCGCTTTTGGAATATTATTATAATAACAGAAAAGCTTACATTTTGTTTACTGATACAAACATTCTAACAGACAAGTATCGAATACAATGTCAGTTGTCTAGCTAGACGAGAGTTCTTTCGTGCTTATTTTAAAACTATAAATCGATACTTTCCAAAGAAATATCTTTTCCGTTCGTTTAAACATTGAAATGCTAGGTTAATTGTTATATGTTAGAGTGTCTTAGAGATTTATAACATTACTGAATGCATTACGAGATTTCAAAGCAATATTTAAACTTGCAGCTCTAACCCAGTAACAAGAAATATGAAGGCATTTCAAGTGTATGGTGATACATTTGACGCATGTTATTTCCAAATGTACAACATAAATATTTTATGGAATAGGTTATCACGTTACAGATAGTGTAAAATTGCTTTAAAGTAGATATCATCAATATACCACCTTTCTGTATTACATTTACTTAAGAGATATGAAATACTCTTTTTTGAATCAGATATACCCTCTTGGTTTGATGTATTGATGTTCATGCCAATAACATTTTTTTTACACGTTATGTGCAGAAACATAATAATTTATAATATGTATGAACACAGAAGTTTAACAAATATGATATGTTCGATATGTAGTATGATTCATGTCATTGAAAAGTTTTGTACTGCTAGGAATGTTGAGCATTAACCCTTTGCATGCTGGGAAATTTGTCGTCTGCTAAAATGTCGTCTGCTGAATTTCTAAAATCAACATTTTCTTCACTTTTTTCAAAGACCACTATTAGAATAGCAAACAGTTTGGATCCTGATGAGACGCCACGTTCTGTGGCGTCTCATCTGAATCCAAACTGTTTGCAAAGGCCTTTAAAATCCGGTTCCAGCGCTCAAACGGTTAGATAGATTATTGGCCACTTGTCTTTCATGAATGAGTAGCAAATTGTTACACACGATAATCTCTCGGCAAATGTTCATAGATTTGTAGGTTTAATTTGTTGATATCGTACACAGATACTACAAATATAATACTATCTTTAACATTTTAACACTTGTTATTGATATACAGTGTTATGGCAGCATCGTTTCTGATGCCGTCTTTATCAGCACAGAACGTGTCTTTCTTACGAGCGCAATAAAACCCAATACTCAATGTTTACGGATGCCAAGACTCGTGCTTGGATACGGACAGGGGCGTCATTATATACGAATAATTCAGCCTCTCTCTGTGAAAAGGGGGTTTAATGCATTTGCGTAAAATGTTGACCCAGATTAGCCTGTGTAGTCCGCAAAGGCTAATCAGTGACGACAATTTCCGCTCAAAGTGGATTTTCGTCAAGCAGAGTCTTCCTTTAAACGACAAATACAATGAAAGCGGAAAGAGTCATCCCTGTTTAACGAATGCGGACTGCACAGACTTATCTGTGACGACACTTTACGCACATGCATTAAACACCCTTTTCACCGAGCGAGTCTCAATTATAAACTGGAGAGAGATAAATACCGCCCCATCTGTGCTTTTCTTCTGATAAATGCAACAACGATTGCTGGATGGCTTATTTTAATGTCTATTTAAAACGTGTATGCGAATTCATGAAGTTGGGTTTCCATGGTTTACCAAAATATCCACGCATGATATGGTTTTAAACGAATTTAAATTAATTGTAGGTGTCAAACGTCAGCGACATAATATAATATTGCTTTCAAATATTCGATACCGGAAGCTAGCAACAAATTCATCATACCTTAGTATTTACCAAAATTCTCTTAATTGTAATGACCGTTAGGACTAACTTGAGTATTTAAAGGCGTTGAATTTAATTGCGAACAATCGAACAAAAATAAACCGAATACTTAAACGTGCTATTATGATTGAAAAACGATTATAGGGAGAAATATATAACAAGGAATGATCTAAATCTTTTTTTTTAATTAAGAGCAAACCGCCAACTAACCTCGATGTAACACGCTTATAATGAGAACCACAAATACACATTTTCTTTTGTCTGAATAATTCCCACTTACTCTATCAATAATTGACTGTATATAGTGTCTTTCTCTTAATTAAAGAGCGTAAGCACATTCCAATGTCATTCCTTGATGTACACAAACAGACATCAATTTATCATTTATCAATTTCTATGCGTGAGATGGTACAAAGTTGACGTTCCATAAATGGCCATTTAGGTGGGTATAACTCCACTTGGTTATTCGAAATTAGCTTTTTCTATCGCGCATACTTCATTATTATTCCCTTGAAAAAGGCATTTTTAGTAACAAGGATTATGCAATTTGTTTGCCGAACGAAAGGTCATTCTTTATGTGACATTCAGTTTAGTATTCATGATATTGTAATAGGATGATTGTCATAATTTTACCCATATCTGAGTTACACAAACGAATATGCAAATTTCATTTGATTTACCGTGACTATATTCATACCATAAGGATTGAAATTACAGACACGAGCAAAGCACTTAATAGCGAAATGTTGTCAAATTTATGAGACTCAATGCATATAAAGTAGACAAATACCCCAAAAAGACTAACTGCTACCGATGATTCGGTAATTAACAATTAACGTCTCAGCTGGTCTTATTTTATCCACGTGTCGACACAAAAGTACAAACATTAAACAATGCTTCAAATGCAAGAATACACGATCTCTTTGACAAAATAATATTTCAAACATAAAAAGAAAAACATTTTACATGAACACTAATTTGAATGTAACATTGAGCACGCTGAAATTATATAATATTATAACACGTAATAAGTAGTTTTAATAGTAATACTGTCAGTTTTCTTTTCCCCACAAATTAGTTTAAATAAATTAAGTTTAAACTAATAATCAATTCTACCCACCGTCAGGAATATCCACCGGACACCTGCCAATACTAATCACCTGTTAAACAATGACAGCTTATTAAACAGTGAATAAACGTTTTAAATGAATCAGCTGAAATCGATCTTGCTAATTCCTTACTTAGCCCACTAAATAATAATACCTATCCACGCGATTAATATCTGTGTAGTCTTATTTCTAAAGTGTCTCCCTTTGCATATTACAGGTCACCCGCCGATAACCCGACTGTTTCGATTGATTTGTTCGGAATGCAAATTTTAAAAAAGGCGCGGTAAAATCACAAAATGGTCATTTTCATTACAAGCACACCTACCTAGAACGTCTATCAATAAAACATCAGTCGATTGGTTGACAATATCAGAAAACAATATGTTTATGTCTTTGGTTACACAGGACATGAACATTCCGTAACGCTTCGTTGCATCTTGGGAGGATAAACATAACTATGTATACATGGTTTAATAATATTTTTAAATGCAAAAAGTGTATTGACTGATTAACTTAAAGTTTTGCTGACATTTGAAATTGTATTACTTTATTATATCGTAAAGGATTTTATGTGCAGATATCCCACATAAATAATTATGCTTAAATCGCAACGAAGATTTGAGGAACGCAGAGGTAACACGTAGTTAAACATGAAATCCATCTGTAAATAATATATAGAAATAATGAAACTCCAGAATACTTATCAGAAGAAAAATTCCTGTTCGCTTGTCTTTTATTTGAGGTAAATGTCCAACTCCCTATGCAATGCAAGGATGTTAAAAAGATGCGTACTTGACTCGAGAGGATTTACCTTCACCTTCAGCTAGACTCATGTAGCTGCTAGACTGGATTGAGACGCGTTGATTTCGTATCGCCATGATTTTGTTTTGTTTTCTGGTAGACGGTATTACAAGTTTCCACCAAGTAACCGATAGCTCTGGTGGTTACAAATTAAATAACCATCTGCGAGAGACAAAAATCATCTAATAAACAAGTTCATCTACGAAACTCCAGGGACATTAGCAGAGATGATCACTTATATTCCGATAACGTGTCAGCACATTTGTTACTTCCGTGTTATTGTTTTTTTTTCCTGTAATATATATATTGTGCTGGTATATCCACATCATTATACATCATAGAAGGAAATACTTTGTTTTATAGGTCAATACGGAATTAACCTTATCTAGAGTATAGATCCTGTTGTATGAGCGTATTTTTTTAACTATTAGTGCACTCGCTGTTTTAGTGATTACAAGAATGCATGCAGTAACAAGGACATCAATCAGTGCATATTTCTTGTTTCCAAATGTCTTTTACATTAATTCAGATTTAACATGTTAATAAACTAGCTATAGTTGGTAATTATTTTATTTTTCATTTATGGGTACATTTATGTAATTTGTTTTATATTGGGGGTATGGATTTTTTATTTACACACGCCTTCAAACAAATTGACATGTGTTTTTGTTGATTGTGTTAATTCTTTTCAGATGGGTAAATGGATGTCTGTGTGTCATAAAACAAACTTAAGCCGAAATGGAGTATAAAGAAAGCATCCACGATATTGCCCACCATAATATTCGTATAAAAGCGGTTGTCGCATAACAACTCAAGTTAATAAAGAGTGTTTGTTCAACTGTGTTTACTTACGGAGTGAATTCGTGTATTCGCATCGATAAACACCGCGGTGGTTATAGTAGTGGCTTTATACCATGGTCGCATACCTAACCCAAATTAATTAGCACTTAATTGAGGACGAAATTATATTGATTTTATGGACATCGTGATAACGAAACATCTCATAGTATCTGTATTGAAATTTCGTGAGGAAAAATAAAAAGTATTTGCTGCTTATTAAATTGATAGTGTATGAAACCGTTAATATTTTTTCTATGTATAATTTGTTTCTTCTTACATTGTTGTAAATATGTTATTTTTATACATTATTTCTGAGCACTTTTCATCGTAATTTATGTTTATTAACATGTATGTGTTTGTATTGTACTGATGCAGTTTGACTTTAATTTGTTAACTTTTATGTAAATGGTGAAAGGCATTTGCCGATGTTCTAATAAAAAAACTTGAACTTGAAACTATATAAATAATTTAATACACAATACCATTGTTCGTAAAATTAACAGCGGCTTTACGTATGTTCTTAGTACTCCATTATCTCGCATTCTCACCAGTCGATCTCCTTATAGATAGAGAAAATAATAACTGTTTAAAAAACCGCCTTTTAATAATGGAAAGCTGTCTCGAAAAGTATGACAGGACAATGAAATATAGTTTTGCAAAATCGTTGTCAGATTAAGTAAGAGTCGCATTTGAATGTTTGCGAAAATTGTTGTAAAATAAACAACGCCCTCGTTACGTATTTTTAGATTAAAAGAGGTCTCTTCTAAACGAATATCTGGTGTAGGCGGAAAGTGAAGTCCCTGATAAACCTGTGCGGACTTCAATGACTAATATGGGATAACACTTGACGCCCATGCATTAAGCCCACTTTTCCAAGACAGAGGCTCATATGTACAAACACACTATAAAATACTTCCATTGGTGTTTATGGGTAATCTGGGACTTTGGTCTGATGTCTGTGTTTCAGTCCGATTATTTTGGAACTAAGACGGTTTAATTTAACTTTAAATCGACATTGTCGCCTTAAGGCGGATCGAACTTCACATACCGACATAAGACAAAAGCCAAAAGCTCCCCACGGATTATATGGATATTAGTTTCCCTAATACTGTTCATATGTAACTAGATCTCGCGCCAGACACAATGCCTTTCTCACTTGTTTTTTTTAATGTTCTTGTTGACGTCTTGAATCGCAATAATTCGTGACTGCTTTTCAAATTACAATATAATAGCGTTTTATAATTAATACTTAAGATTTGAACGAAGAAAATGGTATAAGGCATTGACTATAACAGCTTCAAAATCAATCATTTTAACGATCTTGGACAATAGGGTAGATACAAAACATGCATGTAAACTTAACAACAACAAGTATCTCTGAATATATATATATTTATTTATTTACAATAAAGGTATGTATACGAAGTATATCTGATTATTATTGCATTTGTTTGCATTTAAGTTAGAAGCGCTTAAACAAATACATGCTATTTATTGCAAACCTTGTAAATGTATCATCACATAAAATAAAAAAGTATTCGTCTTGTTTTGCTACCTATGTGTACTAACTTATGAGCGTACACAAACTTGTATGACTACAAGCAATATGAAAACGTACTGGCAAACAAATTCCGATAATAATAAAAAAGTGTAACATCTACAGTGCCACTATGTGTATGCGCGCATATTCGTAGTAAGCTGACTTTATGAGTCGCGCTCTTGGAAAACGGGAATTAATGCATGTGCGTAAAGTGCCGTCTCGGACGAGGCTCTGTAGTCCGCTCAATCTAATTAGGGACGACACTTTCCGCCCTACTCAACTGGATTTTCACGAAAAAGAGACTCACTTCCTTTAAACGATAAATACCATAAAGTGAAAAGTATTGTCCCTAATTAGCCTGTGAGGACTGCAAGGCTTATCTGGGATGACACTTTATGCACATGCATTAAAGCCCCGTTTCCTCATAGCGAGGGTCATATGTTTTCGAATCAACTCCTTATTATTTGGAAATAATAATGTTTCTCTTGTATAATTGTTTGTTACATTTCACATGAACACGTGTGTAAACACGATTATAAAATAAACAAATAATTAATTAGGAAATATACATACTATTTTATATAATATAACAAAACTGTCACAGAAATATATCGCACCATATCAAATTAACAATTTATATATTAACTTAAAAATTCGTGGCAAAATTCACCGTTTGACAATTACATGTATATATATATCATATTGAAGTTTAATAAACTTTCCATTTCTTTAAGTCATTATAACATGTATATGTATAGTATTGAAGTTTCATTAACGTTCCATTTGTTTAAATAAAGTTATGAGAATGTACGCACCTGCAAATGAGTCCATTACGATATATATAGCTCATTCTTAGCAATACGTATAGACCTTAACCATTCCATCATTCTGCACGATAATCAATCTGTTTGTGTGACTGACAATGATAGCACAGGGACGTTCGAGACCCGAATCCTTGACCAGAACATAGCGCTGAAACGTACCGTTACCCGTCAGCAACTGGATTCTGTCGTTTGAATTGTCAGCTACAAAAATGTTTCCGATTTTATCAACGCATACACCCTGTGGATTTCGTAAGTCATTCTTGCTCACGTAGTTGAATAATATCTCGCCTCTGTGGTTGATGCACGTTATGCAGTGCCGTCCTGTGTCTGACACGATGATGGAGCCATCGCTTGCAGCTGATACATACCTCGGTTGATCAAACAAACAATCATTCAAGTTGTCATACATGTAAGATTTCAGGATACTGCCGTCTAATTGAATGATATCCACACATTTTTCTCTCATACAGCTCACCACCAGATAACTCTCCCTCGTTGAATATGAAATACCGTCGTACTGGCGTTCAGTTTTGGTTCGCTTAATTAAGGCAAGTGACTTCCTAGTGGCGATGAAAATTATAAGGCGTCCTATCAAAGGTACAGCGACATCATCACCAAGTCCACATGTAGTAATATCTCTTGGTTCATCATCTAA
The DNA here is from genome assembly GCA_007657795.1 of Dreissena rostriformis. Classification (NCBI taxonomy): domain Eukaryota; kingdom Metazoa; phylum Mollusca; class Bivalvia; order Myida; family Dreissenidae; genus Dreissena; species Dreissena rostriformis. The sequence goes on from VMBQ01002413.1 coordinate 72,997, forward strand.
CTGAATGTGGTCTACAAGCTCACCGCCTTTGTTAAACTTTTGTATTCTCTTATTATGGCAGTCGGTAACAATAATATCTTCCATCGATGTGACCGTTACACCCCAAGATGAAATTCCTTCATCTGCACCAGTTTCAATACGCAATTCACCTAGCATTTTCATCTCATCAAGATATGCTAAACTTGTTTCATCCGGAATAAATTCAACACGGACCTTTAGTTTTTCCGGATGGGTTTCTCCAATATCCAAATTGAAATCATCAACTTGTTTCTTTATCTGGTTAAATGCCATCAACACCTCGACGTCGCTTCCATATTTCAACAAATTATTCATTCTAAGACTCGCTGATTTCGCCGTTTTGGTTTGAAGTTTTCTTGGTTCAATTCTTTCTTTCAATATACGTCTTGCCTCTGATGATTTGCTTTCCAGTTTCTTTAACAAAAACTGCTCTTGGTCGCGTATCTTAGCACACAAAGAGTTGCTCAGATACGTGATTTCATGTTTAGTATTTTCAATGGAGTCTTCAAGGACTTTTTCAACAGCACTTAGACCATCGACGTTGTCTAGGGACACTTGGAAAGAGCGAAGTGTTTCGAGAATCTTATCGATGTCGGTCCTTGAAGCAACAGCGTCATTTACTGTGATGACGTTTTCACAGCGTCTATGAGACACAGCCAAACATTGAACACACAGAGGATCCTTACAGTCAACACAGAATAACGATATATTCTCTCCGTGCCTATCACAGTTAACTTTGCTCTTCTTTCTCATAATGACATCAAGTGGCTGTTTCTTCATTTCTTCCAGGGACGTCACTAAATGTGTTGACGTCACCTTAACATGCATATGTACCTGAGAACATGCCTCGCAGAGAGCGTCAGTACAGTCGGAACACCAGGATTTTGCTACAATGTCTTCATTTCTTCGAACGCAGATGTCGCAGCACTTGCCGTCTTTCAAGGCTTTCTTTAACTCTACGAACGACGCCATAAATTGGTCATCCTTGAAGTTATCTGCATAGCGTCCTTCCGCGACAAGCTGTGGCAATTCCAACTCTATGTCACACGATGGGCATGGGAAATAATTCGAAGACGTCACATTTTGCCCAATATAATCATTCAAACACTCGTTGCAAAATGTATGAAGACATCGAAGCACTTTGGGACGTTTAAAAGTTTCCTGACAGAGTGAACACACGCTGAAATCTTCCGACATGCCTGAAGTTGTTTGTAGAACGTCAGGGGTGGCCATCATAATCCGCTTAGATTTCTACTGTCTTTTTTCTTATCATTCAATCGAGATGTTTCCTCAACGTCACCTCCAAAATGCGTCTGAAATGATCGATAAAATGAAATCAATAATAAACAAACTGGACGAGATTTGAAAAGCTTTCGCGACGATGTGCGAGAAGCCTTAAGTAGAGTTGTAAATCTAGTTACGAACATCTGACATAATCCTCTGGAGATTGAAGTGGTCAATATCACATGTTCATGAATGAACGCGCTTAGTTCGATCAAATTCAATCTCAGCAAATACTAACATTTGAATAGATAAAGTCCTTGTCACAATATTTACTTCCACACGTATTTGGTTAAATAACAATTTATTGATTATCGGTAGGAAAATAATGGAGTTGTTATCTTGGTTGGGGAAATATTTATGAAAATTAAACTATTGTATTTCACATTTACTGCTCAAGTTTAATCCATTAAAGAGTCTCAATATAATTGTTTGGGTTTATTTCGGATTGGAGAATACATGAAATGACTTTACCGCGTAAAATAAGTCAAGCGTCAGATGTCAATTCAACTATATGTATGTTCTGAAGGGGTGTTACAGAGAAAACGAAAACTCGTATTGTATCATAAAACACAGAAATAAATGATTTGCATTCCTATTAGTCATAGTTAGATGCGTTACAAGTAAATACTCATGAAGCGTGTAAACTACATGTAAATGATGGCCTTATTTGCCGATGTTTAACAAAAAGTACCTCCATATTTATTTAATGTACCGGATAATTATATAATGAACTTTCGGAAGTACCGACACTGACATAAGTATTAAAAGACTTGCAGATGCTCTGACTAGCTATTTACATCGTCAAATTAACTTATTTAGCTATACAGTTGTTCCTATGTTTTCAAGAACATTAAACCCACATTGGGCTAATTTGCGACTTGATTGAAAGTGATGTATTGTTTGCCGTTTTTGGTATGAAGTCAGTTAATGTTTCCGCTTTTGGAATACTATTGAAATGACAGAAAAACTTAAATTCTGTTTACGGCAACAGACGTTCTAACAGACAGTTATGGAATTCAATTACCCGTTGTCGAGATAGACGAGAGTTTATTAGTGGTTATTTAAAAACAAAAAACTGATACTTTCCAAAGAAATTCCGTTTAGCTTCTTTTAAACATTGCATGCTAGGTGAATTGTTATATTTTAGAGTAGCATAGGGATTTAAACCAGTACTGGACATTTGACGAGATTACATAGCCGTATATAAACTTAAAACTCTGGCCAAGTAACAAGAAATAAGAATCATTTCAATTGCATGATTATGTATTAGACACAGATAATTGCAAATTATATACATAAATAATTTTGGAATAATTTATTACGTAACGAATAGTGGAAAACTACTTTTAAGTAGATGTTATTACCCTTTCTTTTTTCCATTTACTTCAGATATATTTAATACGCTTTTTGTGTCAGATATTCACTCTTGGCATGATGTATTGATGCCCATGTTAACTGGCCACTTGTCTTTCATGAATTATTATCAGATGCTTACACGATATTCGTTCAGGTGTTTCTTGATGTTCATGTTAAATTTGTTTATAATGTACGCAAATAACTACAAATATAACAATGTCTTTAACATTTTTACGCGTATAATCGCTATACAGTTTTATGACAGCCTCGTTTCTTGTATCGTCTTTATCAGCACAGTAGGAGTCTTCTTTGCGAGCGCAACTAAATCCGATACTAAATGTTTAAGGATGGCAAGACTCGCGCTTGGATACGAAAAATGAGAGTTATTATATTCGAATAATGAAGCTTGGCTCTGTGAAAAGGGGGTTTAATGCATGTGTGTAAAGTGTCGTCCCAGATAAGCCTGTGCGCACACCCTCATCAGTGACGACACTTTCCGCTTAAACTGCATTTTTGTCAAGAAGAATCTTTTTTAAACGAAAAATACAATGGAAGCGGAAACAAACTAAACCAAACCCTGATTAGCCTATGCTGACTGAACAAGTAGTACACCCCCTTTTCACAAAGCGAGGCTAAATTATATTCTGGAGAAAGATAAATGCCGCACTATCTGTGCGTTTTCGTTGATTATTGCACCAACAATGGCTTGATGGCTTAGTTTAATGTCTTTTTAAAACTTGAATGCGAATTATTGTATTTGGTTTCCCATGGTGTACCGAACTATCCAAGAAGGATAGGGTCTTTAATGAAAATAATAATTGTACGTGCATTGGCTAGACTCAAATGTAACATACTTTAGCATTTACCAAAATTCTCTTAATGGTTATAGTTTGGACAAGTGGAGTATTTCAAGGCGTAAAATGTCTTAAATGCAAACAATAGAAAAATGGAAACCCAATACTTAAACTTGTTGTTATAATTGACAAGTGATTACAGGGACAAATAACAAGGATTGATATAAAGCTTTAAAAATTAAGCACACACCGTTAAACGAAACACACATCAGACTCAGAAAAAGGTGCTTGATTCATGTCGTATATTTTGCGACATCAACATCAGAGAACACAAACGCAATCTTTAGTATTTGCCAACGCTTAAATACGTATCGCGTTTAAATATCGATGTATCCATAACATTATACTAATGCATTTGACTTGTTGATCTTATATATCTAGCACTTTATATATTTTCTAATGCGTCTCACATTAAATACTCAACGTAGACAGACTGTATCAATAAAGAAAATAGATCAGTCTGTGAAATGTAAATAAAAGTTTGAATTGATTGTATAGCAAGGCTCTGTGTATTACGAACTAATAACATTGCATGGCCTTCTTTAGAATATTCGTTGATGAAACGCTTTGGAAATTGTTTGTCTTGACAAAAAGCGCAGGTTTTGTTATGAAGTTTCTTTATGATGAAATATAAAAGACAGTTACCGTTATTTATTTGCAAATAATCTATAATTGTTAATACTCGATACAATAAACAATTACCAACATACTATAGAAAGTCAACAATGTACTCAACATGTCTTCTAGATTTACATTATCCGCTCAGTAAGGCGCATATATGCTATGTAAACGCTATAACAATCTATGTTGTCAAAATTTTAATTAATTATGACTAAACTTATCAGCTTATTAAAACATAGGGCTGGTTGAGAGATCAATAGGGAAAGGCACAATGGACTTTGGACAAAATAATTACCTTACAATCCATAGAATCTACCAACGATGTCGGTATGACTATATATTCTTTAATATTACGTTAAGTGTATGTCAAATTAGGGCAAACATTGTATTGTTTATCAAAGCAACTTGGTAAGTTTGGAAAAGTGTGCTTAGTGGCCATACCCCTAAATAAAGTTCTAAATATAAAGTATATTTGTACTATAGTCACTTATCCAAATATGCTATGCATTTGTGTGTTTGTAAAATGTACTTTAAATCTATGCAAACGATCGTATGGTAGAACTACATAAAATTCCTATAACATTTTAAGTGTAAGCATATCCGTTGTTTTGTATGATGAGATAAGAACTCGTCAATAGGCTACACTGGATTGGACCGTTTCATACATTTTAGTTCTCAAAAAAGGAAATGTATTGCCTGATCTACCTGCAGGGTGTGTCAGTGTGTCCGCATAAAGAAATAAAAGTTATCTATTGCAATCTATAGATAAAGGAACGATATGGATATTAAAAAAACGTCCACAGAATGTATGGTTGATTTGGGAAGCACAGAAATTCCACATTGAGACGTGATTCGTCTTCGACGATTGATTGAACTGAGACGCTTCCCATAACCGCCACCTGACCCCGATATATAACATGTTTATAATTAAAACGCCACACACATATTGTCGTCTGTCTAAATAATACCCACTAAACGAATCAATTATGTACTGTATGGTGCTTCTTTCTCTTCATTAAAGGGCGTAAGCATTTCAACGTGATTCCTTTATGTACAAAAACCGACATCAATTTATCATCTCTCAATATCTATACGTGGGATGGTACATAGGTTAACGTTCCATCAGTAAGCATTAGGGTGGGTAATGTCCTATTGTGATTATTCAAAATCAGGGGTTAATTTTCTATCGTGTTAACTCCGATGCTAATACCTTGTACAATATATTTTTAAGCAACAATGATAATGAAATTAGTTGGCCGAAAGGCCATTTTTTATGTGACATTCAATCCAGTATTCACAATATTGTAATCGTATGATTGTCATAATTTTACCCATATCTGAGTTACACAAACGAATATGCAAATTTCAGTTGATTGACCGTGACTATGTCCATACCAATAAGGCTTGGAACAACAGACAGGAGCAAAGCAAGTATTCCTTAATATCGAAATGTAGTCAAAATTAGGACACTCAATGCATATAAAGTAGAACAAGACCAAAATAGACTAATTGCTTCCGATGATTCGGTAATCAAAAATGAACGCTTCAGTTTGTCTTATTTTAGCCATGTGTCGACACAAACGTACAAAAATACAACAATGCTCCAAATGGAATAATACGCGTTCCCTTTGACAAAATAATCATTCAATTTTTAAAGAAAAAAAAATCCACATGAACACTTTTTTGAATGGAACGTTGAGCATGCTGACATTATAGTATATTAAAATACTCAATTTGCGGCTTCAAAAGTACTACTGTCAGATATCTCTTCCCCACAAATGAGTTTTAAATGAATAAAGTTTGAACTAATTATCAATAGTACTCACCGTCAGATATTTCCGCCGAATACCTGCCAATACCATTCAGCTGTTAAACAATGAGAGCTTATTGAACAGCGAATAAACGTTTTAAGTCAATCAGCTGAAATTAATCCTGCTAATTCCGAACTTAAACCACTAAATAATAATACCTATCCACTCGATTTATATCTGTAAAGTCTTATTTATGAAGTGTCGCACATTGCATATTATAGGTCACCCGATGATAACCCGAGTGTCTCGATTGATTAATTTGGAACGTAAATTTAAACACAAGGCGCGGTAAAATCAATACGTGGTAATTTTCATTTCACTACAAGCACACCTACCTAGATCCTCTATCAATAAAACATCAGTCGATTGGTTGACAATGCAGTAAACAAGATGTTTATGCATTTGGTTAAACAGAACATGAACATTCCTTAACGCTTCGTTGTATCTTGGGAGGATAAACATAAGTATTCGAGCATGGTTTAATAACATTTTTAAATGAAAAAAGTGTATTGAATTATGAACTTAAAGGATTGCCGACTTCTGAAATTGTATTCTATTATCGTATCGCAAAAGGTTTTATGTCCAGATATCCCACATTCATAATTCTGTTCAAATCGCAACGAAGATTTGAGGAGCGCAGAGAAAACAAGTAGTAAAACATGAAACATTAATCATGACTCGATATTAACTGTAGGAATATTGGAGCCTTCATCTGGTAAAAATGGGCTTAATGCATGTGCACAGGCTTCTATTGACGACACATTCCGTTTTCATTGTATTTGTTGTTTGAAGTAAGTCTCTTCTAAACGAAATGAATTCAGTGGGGAGGAAAGAGCAGTTCCTGATTAGCCAATACACACTGCACCGGCTAATCTGGGACGACCCTTAATGCACAAGCCTTAAGCCTCGTTTTCCCAGAATTTCATATTTAAAATTATATTACAGCATTTGAATAAAACGATCCCGTGTAACAAGACCGAAGACTAGCTAAAGTAGCAACACAAACACGTGCGAATTTAAGATTGTTTTATACATTTATTATCCATATATATGTTGCGTTATTTAGTGAACCCCACATTGAACCCATACTTGTATCATTGCAAATGTTCGTCTTCGTGTTGCAATCCTTGAAAAACAACCTTTATATTAAACATTTATTCTGATTTTATCTTTGTATTGTATTTCGCACTTACTGCTAAAGTTTAATCGATAACAGACTTTCTATATAATTGTTTGTTGTTGTTTTTTTTTCGGATGGGAGAATACATGAAATGACTTGACCGCGTAAAACAAGTCAAGCTTCAACTGTCAATGCAACCAAATGTACTGCTGAAGGAATGTTGAAGAAACAAACGAAAACTCATATTGATTATCATAAAACACAGATATAAATAATTTTCATTCAATTTATTCAGTGTAAGATCCTTTAAAAACAAATACTCGTGACGTGTGTAAACTAAATTATTTGCCGATGTTTAACAAAAATGTACCTCCATCTTTATTAAATAAACCGGATAATTATATAGTGAACTTTCGCAAAAACCGACACTGGCATAAGTATTAAATCACTTGCAAATGCTTTGACTAGTTATTTATATCGTCTAATTAACTGATTTAGCTATACATTTGTTCCTATGTTTTCATGAACATTAACCCTACCTTGGCCAAGTCTATTCATTAAAACAGCAATTAAGCTAATTGGCGACTTGATTGAATGTGATGTAATGTTTGCCGTTTTTGGTATGTAGTCAATGAATGTTTCCGCTGTTGGAATACAATTGAAATGACAGAAAAGCTTAAATGTTGTCTACGGCTACACGCATTCTAATAGACAGTCATTGAATACAATTGTCAGTTGTCTTGCTAGACCAGAGTTCATAAGTGGTTATTTTAAAACTGATACTTTCCTATTCCGTCTCCGTTCTTTTAAACATTGCATGCTAGGTGAATTGTTATATTTTAGAGTGGCATAGGGATTTACAACAGTACTGAACATATTACGAGATTGCGAAGCCATATTTTAAATTAACACTCTAGCAAATTAACAAGAAATAAGAAGAGTTTTCACGTGTATGATGATGCATTTGACACAGGTAATTTCCGAATCATTAACATAAATATTTTTTTTGACTAATTCATCACGTAACGGAAAGTGAAAAATTTCTTTTAAGTAGATGTCATAATTATACTACCTTTCTGTATTCCATTTTCTTCAGAAATATGAAATACTCTTTTTTGAATCAGATTTACTCTCTTGGCATGACGTATTGTTGTTCATGTCAATTACATTCTATTTACAAGTTGAATATTATTGGTATGTTTAGTGCTGTTTGGTATATTATGCTCAGCATTATATAGCAATTTGGCCAATTGTCTTTCATGAATGATAAGCAGATGGTTATACGATATTCACGCAAATGTTTCTAGATGTTCATGTTTACTTTGATTCTTATGTATAAAAATACTACAAATTAAAATTTCTTTCACATGTCTACACTAATAACCATCATACAGTTTAATGACAGCCTCGTTTCTGATGTCGCTTTTATCAGCACAGAAAGAGTCTTCTTTGCAAGCGCAATTAAATCCGATTCTCAATGTTTACGGAAGGCTTTGATACGGAAAAGGTGTGTCATTATATACGTATAACTCCAAACTCGGGAGAGAGATAAGTGCCGCACTATCTGTGCTTTTCGCTGATAATGGCATCAATGATTGCTTGATGGCTTAGTTTAATGTCTATTTAAAACGTGTATGCAAATTCTTGTGTTTGGGTTTCCATGGTGTACCGAACAATCCAAGCAATATAGGGTCTTAAATGAAAAAATAATTGTAGACCTCAAACGTCAGCGACATAATATGTTATTGCTTTTAAACACAATTTTCTTAATTGTTATGACAGTTTTTACTAATTGTAGTAGTTTAAGGCGTTTATTTCTCAATTGCGAACAATAGCAACAAAATAAAACCGAAAACTAAACCTTGCTATTATGATTAACAAGTGATTACAAATAACAAGTACTGATCTAAAGTTAAAAAAAAAAATAAGAACACACCCTTCAACAAAATACAACTCAGTCTCAGAAAAATTGTTTGATTCATGTCGTATATTTTGTTACATCAACATCAGAAAGACCCACTCTAAGTTATTGGGCACGCTTAAATACGTATTGCGTTTAAAGGGACTGTAAACCACGAATGACGAAAAAAGAAGTTCTAAAATACCTTATTTTTTACAATTATTAGTTTATATTGATTAAAATATCACGACTGGTGTATGGCATTAATTGAAAAAAGTCTATTTTTTATTTTTACTTCATTTTTTATTTATTTATTTTTACTGGGTATGTCTACCAGGGGACTACCAGTTACAAAAAAATAACGCAAGTAGATTGATCATCATCGTCACGTGGTAAACACAGGAATGCAAATTGTGCATGCGTAGTGAATTGTATATATGTTATATATAAAATGATCAATCTACTTGCGTTATTTATAGTGTATATATCGTTATGTCACCTAATGTCATCGCGAAATTTTATTACCGAATATGCTGAAAATATGAACTTTTTTTAAGTACTGTAATATACCAGTCGTGATATTTTAATCAATTTAAACTAATAATTGTAGAAAAATACGGTATTTTAGAACTTTTCTCTTTTCCTCGTTCGTTGTTTACAGTCCCTTTAAATATCGGTTTATCCATCACACAACACTAATTTATTTAACTCGATGACCTTACAAATAGCACTTTATATATTTTAGTATTTGTCACACATTATATACTCAACGTACACAGCCTAGTTCAATACAACTATAGAATAGTCTGAGAAATGTAAATTAAACTTGTGAATTGATTGAATTACAAGGCTCTGTTTATCACGAGCCAAAGATAGTCCATGGCTTTCCTTGAGAATGTTATTTTATGAAAAGCTTTTGAAAGTGGTCTTTTTTGTTCGTCGTGACAAAGGCGCAGGTAAAGTTATGGTGTTTCTATATGATATAAAACCACGATTACCTACTTGTTTAAAAATAAATTATGGTTCATACTTTATACAATAAACGAGTACCACGAGACTATAGAAACTCAACAATGTACTCAACATGTCTTCTAGAATTAAAGTATTTGTTCAATATAGCTCAAATATGCTATGTACACATGTACACGTTATAACAATCTATGTTGTCACAATTTTAATAAAGTATGACTACACAACAAGATTTATCAGCTTATTCAAACAGAGGACTGGTTGATAACTCAAAATGGGCAATTTATAATGGGCTAAGAAGAATTGCCATGTATATGCATTATGATAATACATTTTATACATTTGCGTACTTTAATATTTCAGATAAGATTCATAATTTTATTATTTACGAAAGGAAACGCTGGGTATGTTTCTAATAAAGTGTTTTAATAATCGGCATAACCTTGAATATATATCAAAGTATATTTGATAGTTATACGAAAGTCAATTATTTGAATATGTGTACGTTTTAAAAATGTACCTTTTATATATGCAAAAAGACGAACTTTTAATGCGTTTAAAATAGCCAGTTTGCGCATATCGGTTTTTGTTCGAAAAGATAAGGACGGATGCGTAAATAGGCTATACTAAATTAAACCGTGTCGTAGATTTTACCACTCAAAGAGGACATTTACAGCTGAATATATCTACATAGTTTGTGTCAAGTGTGCAAAGAAATTTATCTACATGTATTAAAACCTATGGATAAAACAAACCATTGCATAAAACAACTTTCACAGCAAATATAGCCTTAATGAAGTACACATGTCCGTTAATGGTTGGTTGGTTTAACATAGACATTCCATTTTGAGACGCGATTCGTCTTCGACGATTGATTGACGCTTAGAAGCTTCCTATAACCGCATTATGACCCCGGATATAACATCTTTATAATTAACACGTCAAATACACACGTTCGCCTGTCTAAATAACAGTTCAGTATTCATGAAATTATAATCTGATGATTGTTATAATTCTACACATACATGTATATGAGTTACACAAACGAACATGCAACTTTGTTTAACCGTTCCTATATTAATACCAATCAGGCTGGGAACCACTGAAACGATTTTTTAAGTACATATAGAATGCTTCTGTAATGTACATGTTATTTTCGTCAACGAATAAAATCAACCACAATACACCCACGTTTAAAGATAAGGGAGTGCAATAATTCGAAATATAGTCAAATTTAGGAGACTCAATGCATATAAAGAAGAAAACGACCAAAATAAAGTAATTACGGACGTTGATTCGGTACTCAACAATGAACGCCTCGGTTGGTTTTATTTCAGCCATGTGTCGACACAAAAGTACAAAAATACAACAATGCTTCAAATGGAATAATAATCGTTTCCTTTGACAAAATAATATATCAGTTGTATAATTCTTAAGGAGAACACAAATATGAATGAAAAATTGACCACGCTGAAATTGTATAATATTAAAACACTCAATTTGCGGTTTAAATAGTTATATTGTCAGATATATTTTTCCTACAATTAAGTTTTTTAATAAATAAAGTTCAAACTAATAATCAATGCTACTCACCGTCAGGAATATCCACCGAACAACTGCCAATACTAATCAGCAGTTAAACAATGAGAGCTTATTGAACAGTGAATAAACGTTTTAAGGACATCAGCTGAAATCGATCCTGCTAATTCCTTACGTGGCCCACTAAATTATAGTACCTATCCACGCGTTTAAGATCTGTTTAATCTTATATCTAAAGTGTCGCTCTATGCATATTATAGGTCACCCGATTATAACCCGACTGTTTCGATTGATTTATTCGGAATGCAAATTTAAACATAAGTCGCGGTTAAATCAATAAATGGTAAATTTCATTTCACTACCAGCACACCTACCTAGATCTTCTATCAATAAAACATCAGTCGATTTGTCGGCAAAAGCAGTAAATAAGATGTGTATGCATTTGGTTAAACAGAAAATGAACATTCCTGAACGCTTTGTTGTATCTTGTGAGGATAAACATACATATTCGTAAATTGTCTAATAACATTTTTAAATGAAACAAGTGTATTGAATTATGAACTTAAAAGATAGTCGAATTTTGTAATTGAATTTATTTATCTTATCGCAAATGAGTTAATATGCATATATCACACATAAATAATTCTGTTTAAATCGCAACGAAGATTTGAGGATCGCAGAGCAAACGAGTAGTATAAAATGAACACCCAATCACGGATCGAAATCAGCTATAGGAATAATGGAGCCTCGTTCTGGTAAAACTGTGCGTAGTGCATATGCGTAAAGTGTCGTCCCGAATTAACATGTGCAGTTCGCAGAGAAGACTCAGTGACGACACTTTCCGCCTTAATGTTAGGTTTCGTTAAAGGAAGACTCTTCCAAACGAATAATGCGTCAAATTATATAACAGTACTGTGTTCACACATGAATGAGCTTTGTTTGAATAAAATAGATTGAAATATTATGTGCGTTCGCTTGCATTTGAATCAAGCGATTTTATATTTGTTGTGGTACAATATATTCCATTTTAATTTTCCGATGATATCTTTTCATACGAACACAAACACGGTACATGAACATGTGTTGAATATATCGTAGCGCAAAAAAGGGCAGTTTATATCTTGTTAAATCTATATTACCAGACCACATCTAGCGTGGAAAGTTTGCCTATTGCTATAAGTAACTCTGATTGTTTATGGGTTAACTTTATTTAACGAAATATTTTGCAAATTATTCATTTATTTTGAGTGTTAATGGGGATTTAAACCGTTAAACTATCAAGTTACTGTTGTGCATGCAGAACAATCTTTAGTATTAGACTAATTTCACTCACATTACACAATTAGAATCTTCTACTGACACTGCCTCTGACAACACTTGCCATTTAATCATTGGAATTAAATACAAAAGACATGTTTTATATGAAACAGTGATATTTCATTTCAATTTAGAACCACATTTATGTTGTATTAGAATAAGCTGTATCCACCAGTTAAATTACAGTTATGTAACAGTACACAGTCAGAAGACGCTCCGTTTTTACTTTACTTCGGCGCATATAATACACACGTAATCAAGTATTTGTTTTGATTGACATTTCATTTATTCGTAAAATGATAAATCATTAAGATACGCGGGACACATTTTTATTATGTTTTGATAATGCGAGACATGTGAAATTCTTAACATTTAGATTGTATGGCATGATAAAGAATGGTTTTGCGACAGTGTGATTGATTATTAATGTTTAATAAATATAGTTACAAGAGGTTTGAAGTGCATACATAATACAACAGACTGCAAAAACTGATTGCATTCCGATATGTGTTATATGCGATAAGATTCGAAATGTAACCAAAGCATGTTTGAGCAACGCATCGTCATGTCCGGTTGTCATCTGGTACCACCACCATCACCACCATCACCACCACCACCACCACCACCACCACNACCACCACCACCACCACCACCACCTACAACAACAACAACAACAACACCACCACCAACAACACCACCACCATCATCATCACCACCACCACCACCACCACCACCATCACCACCAAATCCACCACCACCACCAATAATAATTATAATATGATTTTTATTATTTATTGTTTTATTGTTATGCATTTATTTATTCACTAAGGCATATGGCAGTGTTAGCAAAGTGGCCGTTAGTGCAAATATGAAATACAAAAAATAACGCACCGCTATGAAGAACTAAACACTGACGTCTAGGATAATATGGGAATCATTGCAAACCATATAAATCCACTAATGTTTAAACGTAGATATCTTTGTTTATGCAATACACTTAGGAGTATTGAAGACTGTCTGTTGTCATGATTGTCGTTTTTATAAAATGTATGATATGAGACTGGTCAGCGGAAAAAAGGGCTTAATGCATGTGCATATAGTGTCGTTCCAGATTAGCTTTTTGCAGTCCGCACAGGCTCATCAGGGACGACACTTTTCGCTTTTATGGTATTTTTTTATTGAAAGGAAGTATCGTCTTAGCGAAAATCCAGTTAGGGCGAAAAGTGTCATCCCTGATTAGCCTGTCTTTTGAGGATGTGTAGTGATGTGAAACATATCCGTATCAAGGATGTTGAACATATGTTTAAGAAAATCTTTGAGGAAAATAAACTTTGAGGAAATAATGAGGAAATAATTGAATACTTTTATGTCAATATGTACGTATGTGTCTTCCACACATTCCACCTTAACTGGATTTTCGCCAAGAAGAGACTTCATTTAAAGAAAAAAACACCATACAAGCGGAAATTGACCTCCATGATGAATCTGTGAGGGTCACTTTAAGAACATGCATTTAGCCCCGTTTTCCCAGAGCGAGGCTCAATTGAATGATTATTGGATGCAATACTCGCCAGAACAAACCATTGACAGTGTGCTCTTTTAATACGCATTTAATATGAAGAGTGACGCGTAATTGATAAAGTGGTCTGAACGCAGATCGTTACAAGAACGATGGGCTTGTCTGACCTGACAATAAGGGGTTGAGTGGTGTTATAGTAATCTTTATTGGTTTCAATAAGCAATCCGGAAGATTTTGGTCTACATTATAAGCGTGTGTCTGGATATCAAGTAGGACTATGCCATGATAAGAGAAATATAATATTAAGTCAACGAAATATCTGTACCGCATTTGAGGCTGGCGTTCCCTTTCACTCTAATAATGTTACGGCTGCTGTTACTACTACTGCTATGTGACAAAGTGAGAGGTGTCTACCTTGACTATACAGATGTAAGAAAGGCTTTAACAATATTTAACAGAATTTGAAGCTTATGCATATTATTTTGCTACTGAAGTAATAATTTATATATAATTTTAGTCATAATCTGATGCCTTTGAGAAAATGAGTACGGATACATACCAGTGTTTTTTTCGTTCAAATTTGGGGCCGGGAAGGTAACCCATTCCCAATCGCAAAAAGGTATATATTTTTTCGCAAATGGGACTTAAACATTTCAAATTAAAGGTTTCCAATAAAAAAATATTATATTGTTTTCATAAGTCTCATCATTTTGTTCATCTCCCATGAAGTTCTATAAGTTGAACCTCAGTAAATGTTCAAATCACTCTTATATCCAATTTTAAAGTGTTTATTAGCAAAAAAAATTAAAAAATAATAACACTTATTTCTTAATTTTAGTAAAACAACGCGATTTTCCCCAATCCAAAGGGACCTTGCGCCATTCCAAAAACGGGAAAAAACACTGCATATAACAAGCTTATGGATAGTCATTTGTTTTTTTTCTACAACTGAATGTTGCGAACCGGGTTTATATTTAACTTGTTTTATTCAGAAAATTAACAAATGTTAGTAATACATTTCTCGTATTATTCAATAAGCTTCAATTTTGTTAAAAATCTATGTCATTATATGTATTTTGTAATACGAGCCATATGCAGAATCTTATTTTAAAACTAGTATTATCACGTTACAATTTTGCGATACGTTGTTTTCGTCGCAGAATTTCTTAAGTGTCGCAACATCATTCTAATATCTTATTTAAATCATTCTTACTATTCAATTTACAGACATCATCTGAGCCAACATAAAGTATGTGACACCATTACTATAAACTTCGCTAATGTTCTCTCAGCTGTCAAATGTGTTACAAAATATTCAGATTAATTTTTCTCCTCATATCTTTGAGGCGTCTAAATAGTTTTCTTGTAGACTGCAGAAACCAACTAAAGACGAAATGAGCGGCGTTCTGGGAAAAATGGGCTCATAGATGTGTGTAAAGTGTCGTCCCTGATTAGCTTGTGCAGTAACCGGCATTTTAAATGATTATTAATGACATACATATGTTGAAGGTGCTAGTGCAGATGAATGATGTATGTGTCAGCTGCAATTAGACAGCAAATGAGGTTGCCGTGGCGTAGTGGTTATGGTGACCGCCTAGCGACCGGCAGGTCACGGGCTCGATCAACAATATTGGTGCGTTCTTTAGATCTTTTCCATATGCACCAAGTACTGGTTCTAGTCCCAGGAAACGGAATCAAGAGCGTTTCAAATAATATTAAGGCTTTCGATGCAATCGAGCTAAAATAAATAGGTTTAAACTCTCATTAGACAGCATAATAGTATGGTCACGTACCATGAATTAAACAACATCAACGAATGAAATATATTATCCTTAGCCGTTAATGATAACTGTCATCTCAACATTAAGTGATATTCTATACTAGTATTTACTTTACATATGCAGTCAGTTTTTTTCCAATAATGATATCTACATATAAAACAAATTTAATGATCAAGTTCTTTTTTCTGCAAATTATAAAACTGAATTAGCATTTTTTCAAAGAAAACGAGTATTATTTAATTTGAAACATTGTTGAATGTGTGTACTTTTGTGTCGACAAATGGATAAAATAAGACCAACTGAGGCGTTCATTGTTGATTACGAATCATCGGCAGCAATAAGTCTATTTTGGTCTTTTTCTACTTTATATTCATTGTGTCTCCTAAATTTGAATATATTTTGCTATTAAGGAATAATTGCATTCCTATATCTTAAAACGCGGGTGTATTGTGGATTTGTTTTTATTGTATTCGTGGACGAAAATAAAGAGTAACGTACAGAAGCATTCTTTATGAACTTAAAACATAGTTTCAGTTGTTCCGAACATTATATGTATGAATATAGGAACGGTTAAACAACGTTATATATTCGTTTGTGTTTCTCAGATAGGGTAAAATTATGACAATCATTATAATATCATGAGTACTGAATATAATGTCACATACTGAATGGAAAACTAATTTCAATATCCTTGTAACTAAAGCATGCATTGTTCAATGGCATATCATTGCAGTCAAATGATAGAAAAAACTGATTTTTAATTTTCAAACGTAACAATACACACCAGAATGTTCATTGATGGAAAGTCAACTTTGTACCGTCTCATGCATAGAAATTCAGAAATGATAAATTGATGTCTGTTTTTTGCACATTTATGGTTAACTTTGGAATGCTTACGCTCTTTAGTAAAGAGAAGGAAATTCTATACAGTCAATAATTGATTGAGTAAGTGGATATTTTTTAGACAGAAGAAAACGTGTATTTGACGTTTAAATTATAAAAGTGTTATATCGGGGTCAGATGGCGGTTATGGAAAACGTCTCAATTCAAATATTCGTCGAAGATGAATCGCTCAATATGGTATTTCTGTGCTGCCTCAATCAACCATTATAGGACTCGTGTACTTAACGGCTTTATATGCTGCGGATGTTTTACTATCCTTATGGTTCTTTTATCCATAGGTTTCAAAAGATAAACTGTATTTGAGCCACACTTTGTGTAAAGGCTTATGAGTGACGACACTTTCCGCTGTTTATTTATGATATTTTTCGTTTAAATCATTTAACATTCTTGCAACTATACGATGATTTGCATACATTTAAGGTACATTTTCAAAACACACAAATGCATTCCATATTTGAATAATTGACTTTCGTACAAACATACTTTATACTAAGACCTATATTATGGGCTATGCCCATTATTTAAACACACTGTTCCAAACTTACCAAGGGTTTCATTTGATTAACGATGAAATGTTGGCCCTTGTGCATGTCCCTATTCATCTCTCAACTCGCCCTCTGTTTGAATAAGCTGATAAGTTAGTCATAATTCATTAAAATTGTGACAACAGAGATTGGTATAACGGTTACACAGCATGTTTGCGCTTTACTGAACGGATATTGTAAATCTAAAAGACTTGTTGAGTTGTTTTACACGTTTATTGTATCAAGTATCGAACACAATTTATTTGAAAATAAATAACGGTAATTATATTTGTATATTACATCATACAGAAACCACATGAGAGAACCTGCGCTTTTTGAGAAGACAAACTATAAAGACCGCTTTCAAAATCTTTTCATAAACAATATTCTTAAATACGGCCATGGAATGTTATTGGTTCATTATACCCAGAGCCTTGTAATACAATCAATGCACAAGTTTATTTACATTTGCAGACTGATCTATATTTTTTATTGACGCCGCCTGTCTACGTTAAGTATTTAATGTGTGATAAATACAAAAAAATATGAAGCGCTAGATATATAAGGTCAATAAGGCATATGCGTTGGTTTTGTGTTATTAATATATCGATATTTAAATGCGATACGTATTTAATTAAGCGTTTACTACGGATTGCGTCTTCTCTGATGTTGATGTCGCAAAATATACGACATTAATGACGCAACCTTTCTTTTTGAGACTGAGTTGTATTTCATTGAATGGTGTGTTCTTAATTAAACAAAAAAAACATTCAGACCATTAATTGCTATTTTTGCTTGTTATTACTTGTCAATCATAATTGCAAGTTTTAGTATTCGGTTTCAATGTTTTATATTGTTTGCAATTGAGAAATAAAACGCCTTAAACTACTCAAACTAGTCCAAACTTTCATAACATAACAATTAAGAGAACTTTGATAAAAAACCAAAAGTATGTTACATTTGTGTCTAGCTTTCAGTATCGAATATTTAAACACATATACTATTATGTCGCTGACGTTTGACATTTACAATTAATGTTTCATTAAAGACCCTATCCTGCGTGGATATTTCGGTTCACCATGGACACCAAAATACAAGAATTCGCATACAAGTTTTAAAAAAAGACATTAAACTAAGCCATTAGCGAAAAAGCATTATTAGCGAAAAAGCATAGAGAATTGAGCGACGCTCTGTGAAAAGGAGGTTTAATGGATTTGCGTAAAGTGTCGTCCCAGATTAGCCAGTGCAGTCCGTTCAAGATAATCAGGGACGACACTTTCCGCTTCCATTGTATTTTCCGTTTAAAAAAAAACTCTTCTTGACAAAAAATTCAGTGTAAACGGAAAGTGTCGTCACTCATCAACATGTGCGGACTGCACCTGCTTATCAGGGACAACACTTTACGCACATTCATTTAACCACCCTTTTAAAGAGGAGACTGAATTATTCGCATATAATTACGCCCCTTTTTCGTATCCAAGCACGAGTCTTGCCATCCGTAGACATTTAGTATCGGATTTTAATTGCGCTCGCCAAGGAGACTCATGCTGTGCTGATAAAGACGATATCAGAAACGAGGCTGTCATAAAATTGTATAATGGTTGTAAGTGTAGAAATGTTTAAGACAGTTTTATATTTGTAGTTTCTTGTGTACATTATAAATAAATTAAACATAAACATCTAGAAACATTTGCCGAGAGTGCATCGTGTAACCATTTATGAAAGACACGTGGCCAATTAGCTTTATAATGATGAACATACATGTAGCGCACCAAACAGCCCTAAACTTACCAATGCCATGAATCATAATACATATCGAACATAGCCTATTTATTGGAGTTCTTTGTTCAGCGTTTTGGATTTGTAGTTTTTATCAAATTATTATCTTTCTGCACATCACTTGTAAATAAGATGTAATTGACATGAACATCAATGAATCGTGCCAAGAGTTTATTACTGATTCAAAAAAGAATATTTCATATTTCTGCAGTAAATGAAATATAGAAAGGTATATCAATGACATCAACTAATTTCCCCTTTCCGTTACGTGATGAATTATTCAATAAATTATTTATGTCAATAATGTGCAAAATACCGGTGTCAAATGCATAATCATACATGTACCATTGCAATCCCTCCTTTTTTCTGTTTACTTGGCTAGAGTTGTTAGTTTAAATATGGCTAAGCAATCTCGTCATAAGTTCAGTACTGTTGTAAATCCCTATGTCACTTTCAAATATAACAATTCACCAAGCATGTAATGTTTTAACAAACGGAAACGGAATATCTTTCGAAAGTTTCAGTTTATAGTTTTCAAATAACCACCTATGAACTCTCGTCTAGCTAGACAACTGAAAATTGTATTCCATAACTGTCTGTGAGAATGGCTGTAGCCGTATTTTTTAAGCTGTTCTGTTCTTTCATTTTTTTATTACAAAAGCAGAAACATTCACTTGCTTCTTACCAAAAACGGCAAACAATACATTATGTTCAATAAAGCCGCAAATTAGTTAAATTGCTGATTTCTTGTATAGACTTGCACAAGGTGGGTTTAATGTTTTTGAAAACATATGAAAAGATGTAAAGCTAAATCAGTTAATGTGACTATGTAAATAAATAGTCAAATCATCTCAAAGTCTTTAAATACTTTTGCTGGTTTCGGTAGCAAATTATGCCATCATTAAGTTTACGCGCTTCATGAGTAATTGTTTTTAAAGAATCTTACTATGAAAAATGTGAATGGAAATTATGTATATCTGTGTATAATGATAACCCATATGAGTTGTCTTTTGTATGCAATACACCTTCAGCAGTTTACACATGTTCATTGACATCTTGCGCCTGACTTGTTTTACGAGGTCCAGTTATTTCATGTTTTGTCTCATCCAAAACCAACCAACGAATATATAGAGACTCAGTAATCGATTACACTTTAGCAGTAAGTGCGGATACATTTCAAGAATACAAAACAGTATAAATGTTTAATATAAACGTTGTTCTGCAAAGGATTGCAACACGAGGACGAGCATTTGCAGTTATATAAGTATGGGTTCACTGTTTGGTTCACTAAATAACGCAACATATGTGTGGATAATTACTTTATAAAACAATCGCTATTTCGCACGTGTTTGTGGTGTTACTATAGCTAGTCTTGGGTCTTCTTACACATGAGCGATTTATTCACATGATGGAAAAGTAATGTACATATTAGTCAAAAGCAATAATTTCATCTGAAAATGTATTTCATTTTATTTTTTTATATCGATATGGTAGATGTAATACAAAATGTCTGCTGTTAATGTTTATGGAATTCTAATGAGTCTCGTTCTGAGAAAACGGAATTTAAGGCATGTGCGTGAAGTGTCGTCCCAGATTAGCCGGTGCAGTTCATATTGGCTGAACAGTGACAACTTGTTCTACCCCTCTTACTTTTCGTTTAAAAAGAGACTTCTTTTAAACTAAAAATACAATAAAAGCGAAAAGTGTCGTCCCTAGTAACATGAGCACATGCATAAAGACCAGTTTTACCAGAACGAGGCTCCAATCGTCCTATAGTTGATATCGATCCGTGATTAAAATTTCATGTTTTACAAATGTTTCCTCCGCGCTCCTAAAATCTTCGTTGCGAATTATTTATGTGAAATATCTGCACATAACATTATTCACGATACGATAAATGAGTAAAATGGCATAAGTCGAAAATCCTGTACGCGCATACACTTTTTCATTTAAAAATGTAATTAAACCATGTTCGAATATTTATGTTTATCCTCCCAAGATACAACGAAGCGTTAAGGTATGTTTATGTTCTTTCTAACCAAATGCATAAACATCTTATTTACTGATATTGTCTACCAACCGACTGATGTTGTATTGATAGAATTAATCAATCAAGAGGGTCGGGTTATCAGCGGTTGACATATACTATGCAAAGTGCGACACTTTAGAATTTAGACTATACAGATATTAATCGCGTGGATAGGTATTATTATTTAGTGCGCAAAGTAAGGAATTAGCAAGATCGATTTCAGCTGATTGACTTAAAAAGTAACTGTTCAATAAGATCTCATTGTAAAACAGCTGAGTGGTATTGTCGGGTGTTCGTTGGATATTCTTGACGGTGATTAGCATTGAGAATTAGTTAAAACTTAATAATTTATTTAAAACGTTTTTGTTGGAAAAAGATATCTGACAGTATTACTATTTGAACCGCGAATTAAGTTTTAGTATTGTATAATCTCAGCGTGTTCAATGTTTCATTAAAATTAAGTGTTAGCGTTGAATTTTTTTCTCTTAAGAATTATACAACTGAAATATTATTTTGTCAAAGGGAAAAGTATTATTTGAAGCATTGTTGCATGTGTGTACTTTTGCGTCGACACATGGCTTAAATATGACTGATTACCGAACCATCGTCTACAATTAGTCGTTTTTGTTCGTTTTCTACTTAATATTCATTGAGTCTCCTAAATTTGACTACATTTCGCTGTTAAGGAATAATTGCACTCCTTTATCTTTAAACGTGGGTGTATTGAGTTTTTTTTAATATTATTTGTTGACGAAGGTTAAATGGAAAGTTCAGAAGAACTTTTATGAACTAAAGAAATCGTGTCATGTGTTCCAAGCCTAATTGGTATGTATACAGACTTGGAAAATATAAAGTTGCATAGTCTTATTTGTTAATAAAAAACTTGTAAAATTATGACAATCGTCCGATTATAGTGTCGTGAATACTAAACTGAATTTTACATAAAGGATGGCACACCCTTTTACAAACTAACAAAGGATTTCCTTTGACAGAGTATACAATGTGTGCTTTTATCTGACATACACATAACGTTATTTTATAGAATACATTGTATCTGATAGGTTCCATGGATTATAGGGCTTTCTTCAAAACCTGTTGTATATTGCCCTATTAAGCTCTTAACCAGCCCTTTGTTTGAATAAGCCGATAAGTCATGTTGTGTTGTCATAATTTATTAAAATTGTGACAACATATATGGTTATTGTGTTTAGATAGCATGCATTACCTTTACTGAACCGAAAATGTAAATAGATCGCTTTCTGGAAAAACCGGGATTAATGCATGTGCGTAAAGTATCGTCCTATATTAGCCTGTTCAGTCCGCACAGGCTTATCAGGTAAGTCACTTTCCGCTTTTATTTTGATTTTTCTTTTAAAGGGAGTCCTTTTGAAAAGAAAGTTCAGTCTAGGCGGAAAGTGTCGTCCCTGTGCGGACTGCATCGTCTAATCTCGGACTAGACTAAACGCACGTGCATTTAGTCCAGTTGTTTTGGAGAGCTCGACTCATATCTACGAGACAGATTGAGTACAATGATGAGTTCACATAGTACTCGTTTATTGTGGTACTCGTTTATTGTGTCAAGTATTAGACATAATGTATTTGCAAATAAATAGCGAAAATTTGTGTTTGATAATTCATCACATAAATAACCCATAACATTACCTCCGCATTGTGTCAAGACAAACAATAAAGAACACTTTTAAAAGCTTTTCATAAACGAATATTCAGAAAGAAGGCCATGGGATGTTACTGGTTCGTTATACGCAGAGCCTTTAAATTCAATCGATGTGCACTTTTTTTTTTAATTTCTTCATACTGATCTATATTTTTAATTGACACAGCCTATCTACGTTAAGTATTTAATGTGTTAGAAATAAGAAAATATATAAATTGCTAGATACATGAGGTCAACAAATCAAATACACGTGTATTGCGTTATGGATATATCGATATTAAGACGCAATACGTATTTAAGAGTTCGCAAATACTTAGATTGCGTTTTATCTGATGTTGATGTCGCAAAATATACGACATGAATCAAGCAACTGTTCTGAGACTGAGTTGTATTTTATTGAATGGTGTGTTCTTAATTTTAAAAAGGGTTTGACCATTTCTTGTAATTTTTTCTTGTTATCACTTGTCTATCATAATAGCAAGTTTTAGTATTCGGTTTCATTTTTTTTATTGTTCGCAATTGAGAAATTATCGACTTAAACTACTAAAATTAGTCGAAACTGTCATAACAATTAAGATAATTATATTTAGAACTAATGTATGTTATTTTTTTGTATCAAGCTTTCAGTAACGAATATGTAAAAGCAATATAATATTATGTCGATGGCGTTTAACGCCTACAATATATAATTTCATATATTATTTCATTAAAGGCCCTATCCTGCTTGGATAGTTCTTACCAAATGGCAACCCAAATACTAAAATTCTCATACACGTTTTAAATAGACATTTAACTAGGCCATCCAGTCATCGTTGATGTCTTTATCAGCGAAAAAGCAAAGGCAGTGCGGCATTTATCTGTGCCCAGTTTGGAATTTATTCGTATATAATAACGCCCCTGTTCAGTCTTGCCATCCATAAACATTGTGTATCGTATTTAATTGCGCTCGCAAAGAAGACCCCTTCTGTGCTGATAAAAACGATATCAAAAACGAGGGTTGTCATAAAACTGTGTACCCCCGGTAATCATTATGAGTGTAGAAATGTTAACGACATAATTATAACTGTAGCATATGTGTAC
Source organism: Dreissena rostriformis (assembly GCA_007657795.1). Taxonomy (NCBI): domain Eukaryota; kingdom Metazoa; phylum Mollusca; class Bivalvia; order Myida; family Dreissenidae; genus Dreissena; species Dreissena rostriformis. The sequence continues at coordinate 97,076 of VMBQ01002413.1, forward strand.
ATAAGAAATAAAGTAAAATCTATAAACATTTGCCGAGAGAATATAGTGTAACCATCCGATACTCATTAATGAAAGTCAATGGCCAATTAGCTATATAATGCTGAACATAATATACCACACAGCACTAAACAAAGCAATGCCATTAATCATAATACATAGCGAACATATCCTTTTTGTTAAAGTTCTTTTTCAATTTTAAGGATTTGTAGCTTTTATAAATTATTATGTTTCTGCACATAACTTGTAAACAACATGTAATTGACTTGAACATCAATACATCATGTAAAGAGTGTATATATGACTCAAAAATGAGTATTAAATATTACTGATTTATTAATAAATGACATCTACTTACAACTAATTGTCCCCTATCCGTTACGTGATGAATTATTACATATATTATTTATGTTAATAATTTTCAAATTAGCTGTGGCAAATGCATGATCATACAATTGAAAATCATTCTTATTTATTTTTACTTGGCTGTCGTTTTATGTTTAAATATGGCTACGCAATCTAGTAATATGTGCGGTTCCGTTGTAAATCCCTATGCCGCTCTAAAATATAACAATTCACCTAGCATGCAATGTTTAAAGAACGGAAACGAAATTTCTTTGAAAAGAATCAGTTTATAGTTTTCAAATAACCACTTATGAGTTCTCGTCTAGCTAGACAACTGACAATTGTATTCCATTACTGCCCTGTTAGAATGTCTGTAGCCGTAAACACAATTTTCAATTTTCTGTTATTTCAATAGTATTCCGAAAGCCATGGAAAGCGGAAACATTCACTGACTTCATACTAAAACTGCAAACAATACATTACGTTCAATTAAGCCGAAAATTAGTTAATTGTTGTTTTCTTGAATAGACTTGCCCAAGGTGGGTTTAATGTTCTTCAAAACATAGCATAGGAAAAAAGTATAGCTTAATCAGTTAATGTGACGATGTAAATAACTAGTCAAAGCTACTGCCATTTTTTTAATACTTATGCCAGTTTAGGTAGTTGCGAAAGTTCATTATATAATTATCCGGTATGTTTAATAAAGATGAAGGAACTTTTTGTTTAACATATGCAAATATGCCATCATTTAGTTTAGACGCTTTATGGGTATTAGTTTTCAAAGCATCCAACTATGAATTATACGGATGCAAATTATTTGTTTCTGTGTATTATGATAATCAATATGAGTTTGTTTTTCCTGCAACACTCCTTCAGCAGTATACAAAGTTGCATTTTCATCTGGTGCCTGACTTATTCCACGAGGTCCAGTTATTTCAGTTATTCCCTCATCCAAACAAACCAAACAATTATATAGAGACTCTATAATCGATAAAACTTTAGCAGTAAGTGCGAAATACAATACAAGGATAAAATCAGTATAACTGTTTAATATAAACGTTGTTTTGCAAGGATTGCAACACGAAGACGAACATTTGCAATGATATAAGTATGGGTTCACTGTGGGTTCACTAAATAACGCAACATATATGAGGATACTAAATGTATAAAACAATCTTTAATGCGCACGTGTTTGTGTTGCTACTTTAGCTAGTCTTCGGTCTTCTAACACGGGATCGTTTTATTCAAATGCTGTCATATAATTTAAATATTAGTCAAAAGCAATAATTTAATCTGAAAATGTTTTCATTTTATTTGTTGATATCGATATGGTCGATGTAATACAAACTGTCTGCTGTAAATGTTTATGGAATTCCAATGATTCTCGTTCTGGGAAAACGAGGCTTAAGGCTTGTGCGTTATCGGTCGTCTCAGATTAGTCGGTGCAGTGTGTATTGGCTTATCAGGAACTGCTCTTTTCCCTCCACTGAACTATTTTCGTTTAAAAGAGACTTCCTTTAAACAAAAAAATACAATAAAAACGGAATTTGTCGTCAATAGTAGCCTGTGCACATGCATCAAGACCATTTTTACCAGATGAAGGCGCCAATATTCCTATAGTTAGTATCGATTCGTGATTAAATTTTCATGTTTTACTACTTGTTTTCTCTGTGCTCTACACATCTCCATTGCGGTTTGAACAGAATTATGTGTGTGGGATATCTGAACATAAAATCATTTACGATACGATAAATGAAAACAATTTCAATAGTCGGCAATCTTTTAAGTTCATAATTCAATACAATTGTTAATGCCCACGCGTTTGTGTTGTTACTAGAGTTAGTCTTGGGTCTTTTTACACATGAGCGTTTATTGCAAAGCTGTAATATAATTGTATATATAATCAAAAGCATTCATTTAATCCGAAAATGTATTTCATTTTATTTTTTAATATCGATATGGTCAATGTAATACAAATCGTTTTCCTTTTTTTCCCAATTTCCATGAGTGTCGTTCTGTGAAGACGGGGCTTAAAGCTTGTGCGTCAAGGGATGTCCCAGATTAGCCGGTGCAGTTCTTATTGGCTCATCAGGGACAACTCTTTCCCCTCCACTAAAGTTTCGTTGAGAAGAGACTTCCTTTAAACGAAAAAAAAATAATAAAAGAATAAAAGCGGAAAGTGTCGACCCTTGTAGCATGTGCACATGCATTAAGCCCAGTTTTATCAAAACGAGGCTCCTATAATCCTATAGTTAATATCGATCCGTGATTTCATTTTATACTTCTTGTTTCTTTTTCGCTCCTCAAATCTGAGGAGATTTTAACAAAAATAATTATGGGGTATATTTGCACATTAAATCATTTACGATACGATAAATGAATAAAAAGTCCGAAGTCGGCAATCCTTCAAATTCGTAATTTAATACACCGTTTCCAATTAAAAATGTTAATAAACCATGTACGAATATTTACGTTTATTCTCGTAAGATACAACGAAGCTTTAAGGAATGTTCTTTTTCTTTTTAGCCAAATACATAAATATCTTGTTTTCTCCTATTTTCAACAAATCGACCGATGTTTTATTGAAAGACGATCTAGGAAGGTTTGCTTGTAGTGCAATAAACATTACCATTTATTGATTTTGCCGCGCCTTGTGTTTTAATTTGCTTTCCAAATGAATCAATCGAAACAGTCGGGTTATCAGCGGGTGACCTATAATATGCAAACTGCGACACTTTAGAAATTTAACTATACTGATATTAATCGCGTGGATATGCAATATTATTTAGTGGGCTAAGTAATGAATTAGCAGGATCGATTTCAGCAAATTTACTTAAAACGTTTATTCACTGTTCAATAAGCTCTCATCGTTTAAGAGCAGATTAGTATCGGCAGGTATTCGGTTGACATTTCTTACGGTGAGTAGCAATGATAATTAGTTTTTACTAAACGCTTTTAAAAATAATTTGTAGAACTATTTAAACCGCAAATTTTGTGTTTTAATATTACATAATTTCAGTGTACCTGATGTTTCATTCAAATTTGTGTTTATATCGAATTGTTTTCTCTTTAAGAATTGAATTTTGATTTTGTCAAAGGGAACGAGTATTTTTCCATTTGAAGCATTGTTGTATTTTTGTACTTTTGTATCGACACATTGCTAAAAAAATACATTGTTAATTACCGAATAATCGGCAGCAATTATTCTATTTTGGTCTTTTTCTACTTTATATCCATTGAGTCTTCTGAATTTGAATCAATTTTGCTTTTAATTAATAATTGCATTCCTTTATCTTAAAACGTGGGTGAATTGTGGCTTTAAAAAAATATTATTATATAAAAATATTATTCGTTCACGAAAATAAAATGTTACTTCCAGAAACATTCTTTATCGACTTTAAAAATCGTGTCAGTTGTTCGAAGACTTATGGTATGAATATAGTCACGGTTAATCAAAGTTGCTTATTCGTTTGTGTAACTCAGAAATGGGCAAAATTATGAAAATCATCCTATTATTATATAATGAATACTAAACTAAATATCACGTAAAGAATGACATTTCGGCAAACTTATCCTTGATACTACAAAATGCATTTTTTCAAGAGAATATCATTACAGTTAACACGAAAGAAAATAAACCTTTAATTTTGAAAATCACAATGACAGAGACATTACCCTTCCCGAATGTTCATAAATGGAAAGTTATTTTTATTCCATCTCACGCATATCAAATTGAGAAATGATTAATTGCTTTCTGTTTTGTACATAAAGTAATCACATTTGAATGCTTACGCTCTTTAATTAAGAGAAAGACACCCTATACAGTCAATAATTGATTGAGTAAGTGGGTATTATTTAGACAGACGAACATGTGTGTTTGACGTTTTAATTATAAACATGTTATATCGGCGTAAGATAGCGGTTATTGGAAGCGCCATTCAATCATTCGTCGAAGATGAATCGAGTCACAATATGGTATGTCCATGTTAAACCAATCAACCATAAACTGACACGTGTTCTTCGACACGGCTATACATGATTCGAAATTTGTTTTATCCATAGATTTTTTTTATCCATATGTTTGTTTAATTCATAGGTTTTAATAGATAAACTCTATTTGTTTTCACACTTGACACAAACTTTGATAGGAAGATCAGGCTATGGATGTCCTCTTTGAGTGCTACAATTTACGGTACGGTTCAATCCAGAGTAGCCTATTTACGAGTCCTTATCTTTTCGAACAAAAAAAACAAATATGCGTAGACTGGCTATTTTAATCGCATTAAAAATGTGCCGTACTATACGAGCTTTTGCATAATTTTAGGGTACATAAAAAATAAATGCATGTCAGATTAAGATAATTGACTTTCGTATACATATTCTTTACACTGAATAATATAAAAGGGTTATGCCTATTAATAAAACACTATTGTACTAACTTATCAATGGTTTCCTTTGATAAATGTAGGCTCTTATCTGACATAGACTTAACGTAATTTTATAGAATGTTGAGTCATAATGCGGATGGCTGTAAGGTTCCATGGATTTAATGGCCATTCGTCCAATGTACATTTAAGTATTGAGCTCTCAACCAGCCCTCTGTTTGAAAAAGCTGATAAGTGAGTCATAATTTATTAAATTTTTGACAACATAGATTGTTATATCGTTAATATAGCATGTATGCGCTTTACTCAATGGATAGTGTGAATGTAAAAGACATGTTGAGTACAATGTTGAACTCCAATAGTCTAGTGGTACTCTTTTATTGTATCAAGTATCAAACACAATCTATTTGCAAATAAATAACGGTAATATTCTTCTATATCAGATCATACAGGAACCCCATGACATTACCTGCCATTTTTGTCAGGACAAACAATAAAGACCACTTTCTAAAGCTTTTTATAAAATAATTTTAATAAAGAAGGCCATGGCATTTAACTGGTTCGTAATTCAAAGAGCAATATAATTCAATCTATTCGCAAGTATATTTACATTCCCCAGGCTGATCAATATTTTATTGACACAGCATGTTGTTGTTCATTATTTAATGTGTGAGAAATCAGAAAATATATAAAGACAAGTAAGGTCAACAAGTCAAATACATTCGTATTGTGTTTTGTATATATCTATATTAAAACGCGATACGTATATAAGTGTGGGCAAATGCGTCTTCTCTTATGTTGATGTCGCAAAATATAAAACATGAATCAAATTACCTTCCTAATACTGAGCTGTATTACATGGCATAGTGTGCTATGAATTAACACAATATATAAACCATTCATGGTTTTGTGTCCATGTAATAACCTGTCAATCATAAAAGCAAGTTTTAATATTCGGTTTCATTTTTTCTATTGTTGGCAATTGAAAAATAACGCCTCAAACTTCTACAATTAGTAAAAACTGTCATAACAATTAAAATCATTTTGGTAAATGATAGAACATGCTAAGTTTGTGATTACCTTCAGTATCGAACATTTGCAAGCACTATGGTATTATGTCGCTGACGTTTGACATCTACAATAAATGTTTCATTAAAGGTCCTATCCTGCTTAGATAGTTTGGTACACAATGGAAACCTAAATACAATAATTCGCCTACATATTTAAAATAGACATTAAACTAAGCCATCAAGCCATAGGTTATGCCATTATGAGCAAAAAGCACAGATAGTGCGGTATGTATCTCTCTTCCGAGTTTGGAATTATACGTATATAATAACACATTTTCCGTATTTGTGCACTAGTCTTGTCATCTGTTAATATTGAGTATCGGATTGAGCTTGCAAAGAAGATTCTTGCTGTGCTGATAACGACAATATCAGAATCAAGGGCTGTCATAAAACTGAATAATGGTTATACGTGTAGAAATGTTAAGACATTTTAATGTGTAGTATCTTTACACATTAGAATCAAAGTAAACATGAAAATCTAGAAACATTTGAGAGAATATCGTGCAACCATATGCAGATAATTTATTAACAAAAAGTGGCCAATAACCTATATTATGCTGACCATAATATACCAAACAGTCCCAAACTTATAAAAAAAATCATAATGCATATCGAAGGTATCGTATTTGTTAAACTTTTTAAAGAGTTGCAGCTTTTATAAATTATTATGTTCCTGCATATAACTTATAAATAACATGTTTTTGGCATGAACATCAATACATCTTGTCACACTTTTATATCTGATACAAAATCGAGCAATTCATAGTTCTGCAGTTAATACAATACATAAAGATAGTATATTAATGACATCAATTCAAAAGAAATTGCCCCCTAGCAGTTACGTGATGAATTATTCCATGCATTATGTATGCATCATCATACAATTGAAATTCCGTTTTATTTCTTGTTATTTTTGGCTACAGTTGCAAGTTTAAATATGGCTACGTTTTCTCGTTATATGTCTTGTACTGTTGTAAATCCCTATGCCACTCTAAACTATAACAATTAACCTAGCATGTAATGTTTAAAAAGAACGGATTCGAAAATGAAGTTCTTTGGAAAGTATCAGTTTATAATTTTCAAATAACCACTTATGAGTTCTCGTCTAGCTAGACAACTGACAATTGTATTCCATGTCGTCCTGTTAGGATTTCAGTAGCCGTAAACAAAATTAAAGCTGTTCTGTTATTAAAATAGTATTCCAAAAGCAGAAACATTCAATTACCTCATACCAAAAACGGCAAACAATACATCACGTCCAATAAAGCCGCAAATTAGTTTAATTGCAGTTTTATTGAATATACCCAAGGTGGGTTTAATTTTCTTGCAAACATAGAACAGACAGACAGACAGACAGACAGACAGACAGACAGACAGACAGACAGTTTATTCAGACTTATACAAAAGTACATCGTCTTCATACTTATATATACACATGCTTTCTGTCACGTAAATAGGTGTAACAACATAACATTACATAACATAGTAATAGTCATGTAAGAATACAAATACAAATAAACACAATCAATCGAAAGAACACAAAGGTTCTGTCAAGGCGGTACTGAAATTTATTAAACAACATTATTAAGAAACGTATTTCTTAGAACAAAAGCTTCTTTGATATATTTACATACATTAGAAATAACTGTTTTGTCACATGAAACTAATAAACTGTGGAATTTATACACAGATGGGTTAGTATAAAATATACGGCTTATATATCTTTTTCTTAAATCAGTGAAGCAGCGGCATATACATATAAAATGGTATTCATCTTCTAAATCAGATTCATTACAACATAAACAATAACGTTCATTTCGTGGTATGTTATTCTGAGCGTATCTGCCAGTTTGGATTCGCAACGGGTGTGCAGACACTCTTAATCTAACAAAAAATAGGCGCAAACGTCTAGGAAGTAAGTCTAAATATTCTTCATATTCAAAAGAGGTTTTAAAGACTTTATACATATCTAATACAGAACTGTTATTCATTTTACCATACCACTCCTGTTTAAAATTATCAACAAGTCTACATTTGAACTCGCTAATAAAACTATTAACGTTAACAACGTTTGGATTTTCAAATACATAACCAAATCCAAAATTATTTAACATGTTCTTGACATTTGAGACCCAATTTGTATAACCTTTATTACAATCATTTATAGCTTGTTTGTAAACAGTTTGCATTATGATATTTTCACTGTTAATAATTTTAAACCAGTATTTGATAATTTTAACGAACCTGTTTAGATACAATGGATATCTCCCTAATTCTCCATAAACAGCTACATTACATGTATTTATTTATTATTATTATTATAGAACAAAATGTTTAGTTAAATCAGTTAATGTGACAATGTAAATAACTAGTCAAAGCATATGCAGGTCTTTTATTACTTATGCAAGTGTCGGTAGTTCCGAAAGTTCATTATATAATTATCCGGTATATTGAATAAATATGGTAAAACTTTTTGTATTGAACATCGGCAAATAATGTCATCATTTAGTTTACACGCTTCATGAGTATTTGTTTTTTAAAACATCTAACTATAAATAATACGAAAGCAAACTATTTATTTCTATGTATTATGAGAAACAATATGAGTTTTCGGTTTTTCCTGCAACACTCCTTTAGCAGTACTTATGGTTGAATTGACATCCGACGCTTGACTTGTTTTACGCGGTCAAGTCAAATCATTTATTCTCTCATCCGAAATAAACCCAAGCAATGAAATTGAGACTCTGTAATCGATTTAACTTGAGCAGTAAATGCGAAATACAATAGTTTAATTTTCATAAATATTTCCCCAACAAAGATAACAACTACATTATTATCCTACCGATATTCAATAAATTGTTATTTAACCTGATACATGTGGAAGTAAATATTTTGGGACTATATCTATTCAGATTGTAGTATTCGCAGAGATATTTGATTGTATTTGATCGAACTAAGCTTGTTCATTCATGAACATGTGATATTGACCACTTTAATCTCCATAGATTTATGTCAGGTCTTCGTAACTAGATTTAAAACTCTTCTTAAGGTTTCTCGCACATCGTCACAAAAGCTTTTCAAATCTCGACCAGTTTATTTATTATTGATTTCATTTTATTGATCATTTCAGTTGTATTCGGCGGTAACGTTGAGGAAACATCTTGATTGAATGATTAGAGAACAACTATAGAAATCTAAGCGGATTATGATGGCCACCCCGGACGTTTTACAGACAACTTCAGGCACGTCAGAAAATTTGAGCGTGTGTTCACTCTGTCAGGATACGTTTAAACGTCCCAAATTGCTCCGATGTCTTCATACATTTTGCACCGAATGTTTAAATGATTACATTAGGCAAAATGTGAAGTCTTCGAATTGTTTCCCCTGTCCATCGTGTGACATAGAGTTGGAATTACCCCAGCTTACCTCGGAAGAGCGCTATGCGGATAACTTTAAGGATGACCAATTTATGGCGTCATTCGTCGAGTTGAAGAAAGCCTTAAAAGACGGAAAGTGCTGCGACATATGCGTCCGAAAAAATGAAGATATTGTAGCGAAATCCTGGTGCTCGGACTGTACTGACGCCCTTTGCGAGGCGTGTTCTCAGATGCATATGCATGTTAAGGTGACGTCAACACATTTAATGACGTCCCTGGAAGAAATGAAGAAACAACCACTTGATGTAATAATGAGAAAGAAGAGCAAAGTTAACTGCGACAGACACGGAGAGAATATATCGTTATTTTGTGTTGACTGTAAGGATCCTCTGTGTGTTCAATGTTTGGCTGTGTCGCATAGACGCTGTGAAAACGTCATCACAGTAAATGATGCTGTTGCTTCAAGGACTGACATCGATAAGATTCTCGAAACACTTTGCTCTTTCCAAGTGTCCCTAGACAATGTCGATGGTCTTAGTGCTGTGGAAAAAGTGCTTGAAGACTCCATTGAAAATACAAAACATGAAATCACGTATTTGAGCAACTCTTTGTGTGCTAAGATACGAGACCAAGAGCAGTTTTTGTTAAAGAATCTGGAAAGCAAATCATCAGAAGCAAGACGTATATTGAAAGAAAGAATTGAACCAAGAAAACTTCAAACCAAAACTGCAAAATCAGCAAGTCTAAGAATGAATCATTTGATGAAATACGGAAGCGACGTCGAGGTTTTGATGGCATTTAACCAGATAAAGAAACAAGTTGATGACTTCAACCTGGACATTGGAGAAACCAATCCGGAAAAACTAAGCGTCCGTGTACAATTTATTCCGGATGATACAAGTTTAACATATCTGGATGAGATGAAAATGCTGGGTGAGTTGCGTATTGAAACTGGTGCCGATGAAGGAATTTCATCTTGGGGTGTAACGGTAACATCGCTTGAAGATATAATTGTAACCGACTGCTTAAATAAGAGGATACAAAAGTTTAACAAAGGCGGTGAACTTGTTGACCATATCCAGTTAGACGATGAACCAAGAGATATTACTACATGTGGACTTGGTGATGATGTCGCTGTGCCTTTAATAGGACGCCTTATCATTTTCATTGCCACTAGGAAATCACTTGCCTTAATTAAGCGAACCAAAACTGAACGCCAGTACGATGGTATTTCATATTCAACGAGGGAGAGCTATTTAGTGGTGAGCTGCATGAGAGAAAAATGTGTGGATATCATTCAGTTAGACGGCAGTATCCTGAAATCTTACATGTTTGACAACTTGAATGATTGCCTGTTTGATCAACCGAGGTATGTATCAGCTGCGATCGATGGCTCCATCATCGTGTCAGACACTGGACGACACTGCATAACGTGCATCAACCACAGAGGCGATGTATTATTCCACTACGTGAGCAAGAATGACTTACGAAATCCACAGGGTGTATGCGTTGATAAAATCGGAAACATTTTTGTAGCTGACAATTCAAACGACAGAATCCAGTTGCTTACGAGTAGCGGTACGTTTCAGCGGTATGTTCTGGTCAAGGATTCGGGACTCGAACGTCCTTGTGCTATCATTGTCAGTCACACAAACAGATTGATTATCGTGCAGAATGATGGAATGGTTAAGGTCTATACATATTGTTAAGAATGAGCTACATATATCTTAATGGTCTCATTTGCAGCTGCGTACATTCTCATAACTTTACTTAAACAAATGGAACGTTAATGAAACTTCAATATTATACATATACATGTTATTGTGACTTAAAGAAATGGAAAGTTTATTAAACTTCAATATTATATATATANAAACAAATCAGGTCCACACACGTTTATTTGTTCATAACGGCCTAACTGGTACACCAAAAACTTGTTAATGTTTAAATCTGGGATGTTCGAAATGATGAAATTACATTGCAAGTATTTCAAAACGTTCACAAAAATGTTAGACGCCGTCAACTGGAAACAGAAGCCGGTTGACCATACGTTAAACTACACAGTTGGTGCTATATATAAATATAAAAGTTATTGTCATCCTTTATCCCATGAATAAGTTTCGTTCTTCAATGCATTTAAACGGACATGATTAGTTTACCTGTTTATTCTAAATCGCCATTGCACTTATAGGGAGAGACGATTTCAACATACAAAGTCATCGACACATTACATTTATATTTAAATCGCTACACAATACATATTAAACACAATAAAAATACAATACTTTTTAGGAGATTTTATTTGCGCTTGATAGAATTGTTTTGTGTACGAAATACATATATATATATATATTATTCAAATACGAAAATGACGATAGTATAAACATAAATGTTTGAGCCATGTTAAAATACAATTATTACATCTTCAAAAGTATCTTTTTTTTTAGATAGCAAGCTTAATTGACAACGTTTCCCGTTTTTCAATATATGACATATGCAACCAGACGTCACGTTTTCATTATCATGACTTTAAACTCCTGCATTAAGGTTCATTAAGAAGTATCCTTAAGGCGAAAATATAAATACTAAAACATCGCACAGTCAAATATGGTTTAGTGTAAAAATATAAAAAATGGATGACTATATATATATATATATACATGTAATTGTCAAACGGTGAATTTTGCCATGAATTTGTAAGTTAATATATTAATTGTTAATTTGATATGGTGCGATATGTTTCTGTGACAGTTTTGTTATATTATATAAAATAGAAAATAGTATGTATATTTCCTAATTAATTATTTGTTTATTTTATAATCGTGTTTACACGCGTGTTCATGTGAAATGTAACAAACAATTATACAAGAGAAACATTATTATTTCCTAATAATAAGGAGTTGATTCGAAAACATATGACCCTCGCTATGAGGAAACGGGGCTTTAATGCATGTTCGTAAAGTGTCATCCCAGATAAGCCTTGCAGTCCTCACATGCTAATTAGGGACAATACTTTTCACTTTTATGGTATTTATCGTTTTAAGGAAGTGAGTCTCTTTTTAGTAAAAATCCAGTTGAGTAGGGCGGAAAGTGTCGTCCTTAATTAGATTGAGCGGACTACACAGCCTCGTCCAAGACGGCACTTTACGCACATGCATTAATTCCCGTTTTCCAAGAGCACGACTCATAAAGTCAGCTTACTACGAAAATGCGCGCATACACAAAGTGGCACTGTAGATGTTACACTTTTTTATTACTATCGGAATTTGTTTGCCTGTACGTTTTCATATTGCTTTTAGTCATACAAGTTTGTGTACGCTCATAAGTTAGTACACATAGGTAGCAAAACAAGAGGAATACTTTTTTTATTTTTTTGTAATGATACATTTACAAGGTTTGCAATAAATAGCATGTATTTGTTAAAGCGTTTCAAACTTAAATATAAGTGTATATCCTAGCGATTCGTGTTCGTGTGCAAACAAATGCAATAATATTCAGATATACTTCGTATACATACCTTTATTGTAAATAAATACATATATATATATATTCAGAGATACTTGTTGTTGTCAAGTGTACATGCATGTTTTGTATCTACCCTATCGTCCAAGATCGTCAAAGTGATTGATTTTGAAGCGGTTTTATAGTCAATGCCTTATACCATTTTCTTCGTTTAAATGTTAAGTTTAATAATAATAAAACGCTATTGTATACTTGTAATTTGAAATGCAGTCACGCAAATTATTGCAATTATAGACGTCAACAAGAACATTAGAAATACAAATGAGAAAGTCAATGTGTCTGACGCGATATCTGGTTACATATGAACAGTATTAGCGAAACAAATATCCATATAATCCGTGGAGAGCTTTTGACTTTTGTCGCACATCGGTATGTGAAGTACGATCCGTCTTGGCGACAATGTCGATTATAAGTCAAATTAAACCGTCTTAGCTACAGAATCGGATTGTGAAATAGACATTAGGCCAAAGAACCAGATAACCCATACACACCAATCGGCGTATTTTAAAGTGTGTTTGTACATATCAGCCGCGTCCTGGAAAAAGTGGGATTAATTCATGTGCGTTAAGTGACATCCCAGATAAGCCTGTGCAGTTCGCACAGGCTAATAAGGGACAACACTTTCCGCCTTCACCGGATGTTCGTTTAGAAAATACCTCCTTTCAACAAAAAATCCATGAAAGGGGATAGTGTCGTACCGGATTAGCCTGTCTATAAGCAAAATAAATGGACAATCATTACTTTGTAAGTCATGTTTATAGTAAAATGTAACAAAACACGCATACATATAAAACAAAAAAGTTACTTTACCTTGACCGATTTCATCCGAGCTAATTCGATCATTCGTACATTCAACATAGAATAAATAACATAAATATACCCATAAATGAAAAACATCGATACTTATTAACTTAGAGAATTGATAATTAATTCACATATCAAATCCACATTAATATAAAATACATTGTGAAAAAAAGAACGTTGCACTGATTCACCTATTTGCTACTGCGTGCATTCTTGTTATTAATTAATAAGAAAGCGATTGCACTAATAGTTAAAAAAAAATACGCCCATATAACAGTACCGCTACTCTAGATAAGGTTAATTCCGCATTGACCTATAAAACTAAGTGTTTCCTCGTATGATGTATCACGTTGCGGATATACCAGCGCAGGTGTATATTCCAGGAAGTAAAACAATAACTAGGAGTGACAAATGTGCTGAAACGGTATCGGAAACCAAGTAGTCATCTCTGCTAATGTCCCTGGAGTTTCATAGGTAAACTTATGTTTAAGATGGTTTTTTTCTCTCTCGTTGTCGGTAATTTAATTTGTTACCAGCCGCGATATCGGCTACATGGGTAGCGCTTTGAGAAAACGGGGTTAAACGCATGTGCGTAAAGTGTTGTCCCAGATTAATCTGTGCAGTTCGCACAGGCTTATCAGGGACGAAACTTTCCGCTTTTATGATATGTTTGTTTAAAGAAAGTCTCATCTTAGCAACAATCCAGTTGCGGACTGCACAGGCTAATCTTGGACGACACTTGACGAACATGCATTTAACCCTGTTTTCACGAGCGAGGCTGATTTATTTTATTGATCAGGGTTGTCAAGCGGAAAGGCTGACTCGATTCATATTCATGTACACAGCTCAATAAGTATTCAAATGCATGCAGTTGCAATGAACTGCGTTGATGATCTGTTAATGTGGACGCTGTTTATGGTTAAGCAAGTAAAGGAATGAGTATTTTAATAAGCGTGATATATAATATAGATGGAATGATGTGTAATAAATTGCACTATATAAACGTACACGTTAGAACAGCCGCAATTGTGCAACTACAATTTGTGTGGGTTTGAAATGTTCACGAAAATAGCTTGTACAAGCGAATAAAATAAGTGGATTATTGCAAGCTGTCTATATTGGTTCACACTGATTTAAGTAATGCTAACAGTCACACATTTTGTTTCGGATTACGAGAATACCATTTTGAACATTTTATTACAATTAGAGTTGAATATAATCGACAAGTAATCATTCGTGTACAGTACATTATTTTATAACAGTTTTTTTTTATGCATTGATTTTGACACGGGAGTCTGATGTAAATTGCTGAAAAGCACTCTACATGGAAGGATGATGTAATATTTTTAACAAGACTCTGTCAATAAAATTTATTTAACAAAGACTAACGTTCACAAAATCGAGGGCATAAATAGTTTATTGTATTCATTTATTTAATTCAAATGATGTTCCACTTTAGTGTGTATGCAATAAATTGTCTGCTGACCCAGTACCGTGCATACTTGTTATGTTGCATTTGATTCCGCGTTAATGACCACATTAAATATGCAGACAATCATCTGGATACTCCCCAAAAAAGGCTGCACTACTCCGACATTCGAGGACGTGAAACAATTAGAAGTGACTTCCCATAGACACGATTCTTACGCATAAGACACGTAACGTTTGAATTGTTATACAAAACATATTTGTTTCGCATCAAGATCCATTTAAAGCAATCAGAAATGTCATTAGTATGTTGGTTTGCAGATCAAGCGATGACAACAATATATGAGCGACGTTCTTGGAAAACTGGGCTTAACGCATGCGCGTTAAGTGTCGTCCGAAATAAGCCTGTGCATTCCGCACAAAAAAATACATCCTTTAAAAAAAATGCATATCAGGGGAAGTGTCACCCTGGATTAGCCTGTGTGGAATGAACAGGATAAGCTGGGACGATATTTTACGCACAAACATTAACCCCGTTTTCTCAGAGCAAAACTCATATGTATGCGAATAATATAAGTCATTTATTCGGAAAGTCTTCAGTTTCCTTTAAATTTTTAAGATATTAAGCTGCAGCTTGTACATCAACAAGAGCGAAAGAAAAAAAAATCTAAGTTTTCATATTATCTCATTTTAATTAGACTATATTATTCATTTGCACTCTATTGAAGGTATAAGACACCAATATAACAAATGCAGGTATATTATGTAGATATGTTTTAATGTCCTTACGAAACAAGACCCGTCTGAACATTTGATAATTCTTATTAGGTATTTTATATTTCCACCTAACCAATGTATTAGAACACATAGAAAAAAAAAAAATACATTTGCATTTTATCTTAACATGCAGCTATGTCAAAACAGACAAGATTGTACTACAACTACGGATACATTCGGTGTTCAATTAAAATTGAGATAATTGAATTCAGTCTAGACACAGTAACTACTAGTTTTTTCAATATCATCGTTTGCAGCTTTAAATTTGATTCATGTCATACATGTGTACTACGCCTTTCAAAACAGTGTCGTGTTCTGAGAAAACTGGGCAAAATTTTTGTGCGCAAATTGTCATCCCAGATTATCCTGTGCAGTCCGCACAGGCTAATCAGGGACGACAATTTCCGCGTTTATAGAATTTTTCGTTTAAATGATGTCTCTTGTTAGCGAAAATCCAGTTTTGGCGGAAAGTGTCGTCCCGGATTAGCCTGTGCGGACTGCACAGGCTAATCTGGGATGACACTTTACGCACAAGCATTTTGCACAGTTTTCTCAGAACACGACACAACAAGTTCGCGTAATCAGTTGGGTTCAGCGCCTTACAGCGGTCAATGCATTGTCGGTTTAAAGGGGGACAGTACGATTTTGTCAAATATTTATGAATTTATATAAAATGTGTAAAAAAACTCATTATACATATATTTCAATATAAATTAAAATAAAAGTTAAGATGAACATGTGTCGAAAAATGCGAAATAAGCCAGATATTTAATTCTGAAATCGAAAAAGGCTTCCAGCCGAATTCGCCAGCATATATATAATGCATGTACAATGTGAATCTAAATTTAGTTTTAGTGCAGATTCGTTCATACGACACAAAGACACAATTTTATTTCCTAACAAATACGAGTAAAAGTGTTGGAATCGGCTTTAACCAGCGCTAACTTGTCTTTGCTGCAGTTTATGAAATTCGTCTTCAATGTATACTTTTTATTGCCTATTTTGTGTCATCGTAACATAATTTTATTAGTTTATTAAAATTTAACACATATGAAAATCGTACAGTCTCCCTTTAAACCGGATGAAGGGCGAGTTAATAAAACTTTAATTACTCAATGATTTAACACTACCACCTAAATATGAGGAACTATGCAATGCAATTAATACAGGTATCAACTAAAATCTCTATTTTTGACAAGATTTCAGAACAAAGAATTGTTTAGTCCATCACCGATAAAACTCCGGATCGTCGTAATGCATCTAATGCAGGGTGAAAAGTGGCCACTTACATTGCTTGGATGTAAAGGCAAACATAAATATTCGAACATCATTATGTTATATTAATTAGTTTATATTAATCACAATTACTAGTTTATGTCAACAATGAGAATTATTGATTCTAAGTTAAGTTTCGTTTACAATGTGATTTAAGTAACCCTGCAGGTGTTCATGCATACATTTAGTCTATGTGTGTGGTATGAGTAGACATATGCAATTTATATAAGTTAATAACATATGTGTGGATATATTATTAAGCTAGTAAATGTAATACGAATCTGTATTTTAATATAGCTAACAATGAAACTCCATAAACGATATCGGGAGAGAAATCTTTTTTTTCTTTTTCACTATTTTATAACAGAACACCAACCGTGAACATAAAGTGATAACAACGGGGATCACGGCCCCGATAATGCAAGTATGCGATTGAGCACGAAGCTATAAAGAATGGATTGATAAAACTTCTAGATACAAAAACAACTAATTAATATTTCGTTTATTGTAAATAAAATGAAATGTTCTTCGCTGATCATTCCTATAATTATATGAGTCTCGCTCTCGGAAAACAGGTCTCAATGAAAGTGCGTAAAGTGTCGCCCCAGATTAGCGTGTGTTGTCCGCACAACCTTATCAGAGACAACACTTTTCGCCTTAACTGGATTTCTGCTAGACAATACTTCTTTTTAACGAATAAAACCGTACACGCAGAAAGAATCACTCTGATTAGGTTGTGCCTGCTGCACAGGCTATATGGGAAAACACTTAACGCAGATGCATTAAGCCCTGTTTTCCCAGAGCGAGCGTCATATCAACTTGACAATCTCCGGTAGGCGTAATATGTTTATAATATCTGTAAATATGTTATTTCAGCTATTCCGCACTTATTATGGTCCATTTTATTACGTGTTAAAATGTCTTTTGAGGCATCGCTTTTAAGGGGTGTTGCTGCACTTTTGCTGATTTAACACATTATTTGAATTTTAAAAAAGTTCTGTCTAAGAATTCATATTCAAATCACGGAATGTAACACTAATAAGTTTCTTAAATAGCAAATGTTTATTTCTGAAACATAATGCAATTTGAATATTTCAAAGTGGATTTTCTTCAATATACCAAAACTGATTTAGCACATAAATTATGCTCATCATGAACGTAAATGTCCCGCAAAAAACGGCGTAATATAGTTAAAAGTACACTTTCATATTGAAACTTGAATTTATGATTTTTAAACTCCAACTTATATGAGCCTCGCTCTGTGAAAATGGGGTTTAATGCTTGTGCAAAAAGTGTCGTCCCAGATTAGCCTGTGCAATCCGCACAGGCTTATCAGGGAGGACACTTTCCGCTTTTATAATATTTTTCGTTTAAAGAAAGTCTCTTCTTAGAAAAACTCTAGTTAAGGCGGAGAGTATTTAAAGACGACCCTTTACGCACATGCATTAAACCCCCTTTTCACAGAGTGCGGATCATATGTATTAACCATGGGCATGTCTATTTGTCATATTACATTTACGTTTGATGCTTCATTTCACATTGTGCATGCACAATGTCCCTAACATGTGATTTACAAACTTACTTAATTTTGTAGTTACATTAACTGATTGGTCTTAATTGTGGTGTTTATTGTCGGTGTTTTTTTCCCTTGGGGTAAGGGTATTCCACTTTGGCAAAAAGATAAAGAGTAAGCTTGAAAATGGGTGAAAATTGTATCATTTTAAGTAATTCTCTTTGGGGAAGGGTCCTTTATAAGGCCCCATGCTAAAGAAGCGCAAAAAGCCCTGACTGTGCATTAAATGAAATTGGTTCATTGACGCGGTATGGGTTTTCTTTCTCTAACATGAAGCAATATTTAAACGACTAACACATTTTACCACATTAAGCTTTAAATTCTTGAATACGCTGTAACTGTTATGCCATACCAATAAGCACGTATACCAATGTGTATGACGGTATATATATTAAGTTCTTCTTTGTGTGAGTGTTGTTCATTCAGTTTAGTTTTTAATATGAAAGCTATTTAAGCTGTGATACTACTTAAAACATGTTGCTAACTTTTATGTTTCCGTAGGTTTTTTTTAAAATAGTTATCTTCGGTTTAAAACTAGTAAAGTGAAATACAAACTTTTGTTCGATCATAATTATGCACAAGCACACTTTAAAGGCAACCTAACATTTTTTTTTCAAATCCCTGGTATAGATGTGAGAAGGGGGTTAAATGAATGTGCGTAAAGTGTCCTCCCAGATAAGCATGTGCAGTCCGTACAGGCTAATCAGGGACAACCCTTGTCGCTTTTGCGATATTGTTCGTTTAAAGAAAGTATCTCATTATCAAAAATCCAGTTAACGATGAAAGTGTCGTCCCTGATCAGCCTGTGCGAACTGGCTAGGGAACACTGAAATAAGTTGTTCACGTTTCATACATTTAATGATGTTACTAACGACATTATCCCCACACTAGGGATTCCGTCGCTGGATTATATTGCTGTCACTTTCTCACGTTTACCACGTACATCACATTTATAAGAAGTCCGATTAACCGACATCTGTGTGAGTCAATACCATAGGAGCCTCTCTCTTTAAAAAAGGGGGTTGAATGCATGTGTGTAAAGTCCGCACGGGCTAATGAAGGACGACACTTTCCGTCTAAACCAGATTTTCGTTAAGAAGAGTCTTCGTTTAAACAAAAAAATGCAATTAAAGCGGAAAGTGTCGTCCCTGATAAGCCTGTGCGGACTGCACAGGCTAGTGTGGTACGACACTTTACGCAGCAAGGCTCATATAAATACGGCATTCAGCCTCTAACATATTAAGACGCTTATTTTCGATATGTTATGCAATATCACATATTGGATTTTTTGTTGTAACAACATGTAATACAATCAGTATGGTAATGCGCTGTTAAACGTTATTTGTCTTGGTGGTTTGCAAAATAGTTTATTCTGTCATTATTAAAATAATTGGGAATAGCACAATGTTAATATATATGAGCCTCGCTCTGTAAAAAGGGGGTTTAATGCATGTGCGTAAAGTGTCGTCTTTGAATTGACTGTGCAGGCCGAAAATGCTAATCAGGGGCGACACTTTCCGTTTTTATGGTATTTTTTGTTTCAATGAAGTTTCCTCTTAACGAAAATCCACAGGCTAATCTGTGATCGGGACGACACTTTACGCAAATGCATTTTACCCCCTTTTACAGAGCGACGCCCATATATATATATTTATATATAATTATATATAATTATATATATGAATATAATTTTCGAATAGAAGTGATGATACAATCATAATGATTTCAAGAAACACTTTTACATTCCATGCAGTATAAAATGACGTTTTTGCTTATAAATTACGTAAATATTATTTGCCGATATTTCTACAAAGCAGCGGAACAAGAATTTTAGGTGTACGCTTTGACAAAGAAAATAATATATAATGGTTACAGTAATAAGTAGATTGGTAGATAGTTTCGGTTCTATTTATAGAGATGTCAATAATTTGAGCGGAAGCTTTAAAAGCAGACAACTTAAGAAAAATTAATTGAGCAGCCTGGGGAAATCTATTCTATTGGCTGTTATTGAAGGAATTTCCGACAATGACAATGTCAGATAAGCAAAAGCAATCTTTCAACGTTCTGTGCAAACTTAATTTTGACTTGTAATGTTACCTGCTTCACGTACCAGGAATCATCTTGCAATTCAATATTGTCCCAGATGCGATTAAGCAGTTTATTTTTTCGTCTGGTTTTATTTTGCGTCAAATAAAAATGTATTGAACATTTCTTACTGCGTAAAATGTCGTCCCAGATAAGCCTGTGCAGTCTGCACCGGCTAATCAGGGGTGCTTCCTTCCGCCTAAACTGGATTTTCGTCAAGAAGAGTCTTCCTTTAAACGACAAATACGATACAAGCGGAAAGTGTCGTCACTGATTAGCCTGTGCGGACTGCACAGGCTTATTTGGGACGACACTTTACGCACATTCATTACACCCCCTTTTCACAGAACGAGGCTCATATCTATAAAGCTCGTTAATTAAAAACGAGATGCTGTTGATACCTCGTTCTCATCCTGCTTTGCAAAGACTGTTCAAATGCAAGACCACATATTTATTCCATGTTGTGCGTGATGTTCATTTATTGCATTGTGTGTAATTGTGCATCGTTTGATCGCTTGACATTCTCTTCTGATGAAACAAGAGTTTAAAAGTTGTTTAACAAGTCACGTTATTTGAACTAACATCGCAAAGCAGATGACGCGATTAGATAAAACAAATATATGCATAACACGTGGTTATCTGCATGCACATCAGTGTGCTAGTCGCTAGTTAAAGACTATTGCAATCATCGACTTGAGTTATTTACGTAATAGCACACTGTGAATTGAGTCATTAGCAAGGCTTCAAAAAGGTTTGTCTCGCATCCGGATTCCGGAGTGGTTTCAATAATCAATTGGATGACTTCGTTACATGCACACCTCCTGTGCAAGGAATGGATAAATACATCATGAGATGTCCGTGAAGTGTGGGACAGTGTATATTACTTATATCGAATGCCTGTTAACAAGATAGTATATATACACACCCACATTGTCGCCCACATTGTAAAAAAAAAAGAAATCACCGCTTCACTGCGCCTACGGTAGTCATTTTAAACCAAAAGCGTCTTCCGATGAAACATGAGCCGCGCTCTGTGAAAATTGGGCTTGATGCAAGTACTTAAAGAGTCATCCCCGATTATCCAGTGCAGTCATAGGCTTCTGAGTGACAACACTTTCCGCCAAATCTGAATTTTAGTTTAGAAAAGACGTCATATAAACGAAAACTTTCATAAAAGCGGACCTGACGTGCATGTGTGGACTGCACATGCTAATCTGGGACGACACTCACCCACATGCATTAAGCCAAGTGTTCGCAAAACGTGGCAACATTAAATAAAATGAACGGAGATGACAGGTGTATTTAAGTCTAGTGGTAAAAAACATACTATTATTAATTTATTATCAATTACTTTTATTTTTGTTTATGCCGTACCAGGTGTATAGATACAATTCGGTAACGACCGATCATAAAAATGTGCTAGTAGCAATGGCCATATTGACTTTAATAATATTTTTATTTTTTTAAGTAAATATGGCCATTGCTATTTACATATACTCATACAACAAAACAACAATAAAACGCATTAAAGGGCGACCGCAAAAAAAGCATGCTATTGTATCTCTATTGCGCATGCGCAGTTCCCAGTTTTAGATTTTAAGCCTGTGCGGATTGCATAGGCTTATCTAGGACGACACTTTACGCACATGCATTTAACTCCCTTTTCACAGAGCGAGGCTCGTATTATAAATATGGCATTTCATAAGACATTGATTGAGTGACCCTGACACTAAAACATTGCGCAAAAACCGACCACAAGCGGACATGAATAGTCTTGAGGTTGTCTTTAGCTTTTTTCGCTTACGAATTCAATCACTGAAACCATCTATCAGTACCGACTGTTATCTTGGGAGATAACATTCCAAAATCAATTAATAGTGACTAAAACAGGCATAATAGGTCCATAAACATATACATTATTTTGACATGTATTTTTGGTTAGGGTTTTTGTGTATAAGAATTCTCCAGTCTCTGACGACGCTTTAAGAACATGCATTTTACCCGTTTTCACAGAGCGAGACTCATGTGTAAAGGCATTTGCCCGAATCTGATGCCGACAGCGTCCATTGATTTGCTCGAAGATAAGAACTCGTCGAACTTTACTCCAAGATGAGAGTTTGACTTGCTTTAGTTGTACTGGGCCAATATACCATCTTGTTTCTTTTAACATTATTTAATGCGTACTATATTGAAGACGATGGCACAAACCTATAAGAGTGTTTTACATAGAAATGTTTGATCAACTTGATGTTTAAATGTTATGATCAGTGCAGTATATCATAAAATTGCATCTTGGCAAAACTGTACAGCTATAATAAAGGCTTTATCAGATGTTTGAAAATATATTATGTCAGTTCTTTTTGTCCAGCACTGGCAGTATGGTGCTGTTAGTATAACTATTAAAGTAACATTAATACTCAAAAATCAACGGAAATATCGTAAAGTATTTCGTAAAATAAAGTTACCCAATAAAAAAATCAATGTTCCTTACAGCAAAAGTTTAAATTTCAAAACGAGATGTTTTCTGGAAACATGGATGTTTGTAAATACAAAATGCTTGTTTTTAATTTTTCGTGTCACAATTAATTCCATTTAAATTCCCCGCACTGAGATCTATTCATACGACATACGAACACTAAAATCGTACCATGTAAGTGTTCGTGTGTCGTATGAATAGATAAAGTCAAGGGAAATTAAAATGGAATTTTTAAGACACCAAAAAATAAAAACGAGCATTTTGTTTCTACAATCATCCATGCTACCAGACCACATCTGGCGTTGAGATTATGGCTTTTGCTATAAGGGACGTTGATTTTTTATTGTGCAACTTGATTTTACGAAATACTTTACGAATTTTCCGCTGATTTTTTAGTATAAATGTTACTTTGAGGAGAATCAGCTTAAGCGAATACGTAAGTGTCTTATATTGTCCAAAATGTCACGCCATACTAAGGTAATAGTATTATTCTGAGACATAGTTTTAAGTTTTGTAACATTCAAATGCAGTACGTTATGTGCTGAAATATAATCCCGTAATGGTAGATAGATAGATAGATTCTTTATTTCCTCCATTCACGGAGAGCATAACACATATACAACAAACATTTACATCATTAATATATACAATGCTTTATTTGTCGATTTTTTTTTATCGTGAAATGAAAACAACGCACGTGTCTACGAGACAACGTTTCTATTACCTTACCAAAATCAATAAATTGTCATAATGAACTAGAGAATTCGTTCTTCTGAACAACAAAGTGTAGCGATGCATGTCGATGCGTTTCGATCATAAATTGAGCAAGTTGTCGCATACTTGAAAAGCGGTAGTTTAAATATGCACAATTAACCTATGGCAATAGTCTCTGCATCATCAGAACCTTTCTCAACGAACATATTTGTACAGAGGCCAGTGATTTTGTAATGCTTTTTATTTTTTCAGTTTTCCAGGCTGTGGTTTTTCATTTGGAAAAATAAAACAGGAACTTTGGGAAAATAATATGTATTAAATATTATTGAACGATTGCACTATTCCAGTTGTATAACTCATGTTTTATTTTAAGTGCTACTTAGATTACTTAATACAATTAAGTTAATAATAAAAAATTATTTATACGAATTTTATTGGCAAATTTTCGTTAGATATTTGGCAAAATCATATTTTTACCGTTGACAAACAGCCATATTTTGTTGACAATCTTAAGCAAAAAAAAACATTGGATTCAAGGAATGACTGCTCATATTGAAAAGTGCTATTAAGGCGTGATGCGTGACACATACCATTATATAATATTGCATGCTTCGGAATCGGCTGTGATATAGATTTGTGTGACGTTTAATCTTCAATTTAATAACAGCATCGCATAGAAACACTACAAGAACCGAAATTTAACACCATATGATTTCAACAATTTAAATGTTTTTTTCGAACGTGTAATGCTATATCGAGAGTTGTACTTAAATGTATGAAAACCCTTTACTGTCTTATACGTCCAAATGATCATCGTTGTGTCCGAAGTGCAACATATTTAGTCACATTGTTATATATAATCTCAATATGTCATTATATGTGGGTGAATTAATGAATATATATTTAGTGAGTACCGACCTTATATAGATTCAACAAGAAATAATTTAAAGTCCATTTAACCCTATATAAATTCATCGGTTATTTTATTAAGTGCATTTATCAATATATTAGGTGAAACCATCTCTATATCGATTCGCAATGGTACTATATCATGCTCATGTGACGATTTATTAAGTCAATAAATATTATGTCAATATAATGACCAAAGCACAAAATTTTAATATGTTTTCGTTTAAATAAGGACGTTTCTCATTTAATATAGTCTTAAATGAACCTAACATGATGTCAGATTGCCTTAATACATTGACAAAGTAGTGTATATTGATATAGTTATATTGCGAGGGAAATGTGTTACTAATACATGTTATGTGTCAGACGGAGTACAGCCGCAGACACCAATACAGTATGAAACATTAACAAAAGGAACTAACCCTTGCAATTATGACAGCTGTATTTTGGTTCGTGTGTTTCACCGGCCTTCAATAAAATGTATAGTTTTCGATGAATGCCCTGAAAAAAATGAACGGTCACACGGACAATATGATTTCAATTTACATTGTTCATGTGCTTGAGAATTGTATGTAGCCAATATGGATAACATATGGCCGTTGTGTACCACTATACAAGTGTGTTTGTGAGCGCTCTCAAACACAAACAAACAATATACAGCTATGAGGAGCAAACCAATTAGCATGAAAACAAAAGCTTTACTTATATACAGAAGGCATAGCAACGTCCTGCACAGAAGGGCACGAATTGCCGACTCGTTTACATTAATTCAAAATAACATAACTCACTGTAGCCATATAGTGTTAAAATGGTGTTACCGTTACGGTAGAGGATAAAATTGATGCAATACTTTTTCTGATAGATAGTAATGCAAAGATCGGGTACCAGAACCTCTTGCATGCCATACCGTGTGTATTTATACAATCAATATAAACGGGGATTGTCTTTCCAAGAGATGAGCATGTTTTTCTGTCCATTTATATAATAATGTGTCAGTCATAAATATATTACTTCAGATTCATATGCTTATTTTGAAGAAATTAAAGATGCAAACCTGTATCGGTTTGTTCTTGTGTTGTTTGTCGACCTAAATTGCTAGCTGGAATTTAATATAATTGATCAAGACATCGAGGTGTATGTAAATAAGTCAATGTTATTGACTCTAAGTAATCCAATATATCCAATACTAAATATCATATTGATAATTGCTCAATAAAATATAATAAATAAAGTACAAACAACAAAATAACAGTCTAAATTTATCAGTGAGACAATTATAATAAATAACAAAAATTCAATTAGAAAAAGATAACATAAGCATATAATGTAATTCTTCAAATACTCAATATCATATGGCATTTTTTCCTCTGACATTTTTTTCCTCTGGCGTTTAAACCGCACACCAAAAGACCTAGGAGTATTGAGTGCGGACATGGAGAGTCTGGGGAAATTTTTCTATACTCCTGCCTGTTGTTTTTTTTCAGCGATGCATGTAACGCAATACACAACCGATCTTCAATTGAATACGAACGTATTCCAATCAGAAGTCATATGAAACACTGAACTAAGTCTTTTCACGTTTCAGACGTTTTAATGATCTTACTGACGACATTATCCACACATCAGGGATACCGGCGTAGGATTATATTTCTGTGACTGTCTCACATTTACCGCTTACGTCACATTTATATAAAACACCGTTAACCCGACATCTGTGAAGGTCACATGCCATATAAATAAGGCAATCAGCCTTTAACATATTAAGACGCTTGTTTTAGATAATATCTTATATATTATAATTAAGAAACTCAGTCCCTTACTTATTAAGACGCTTATTTTTAGATATATTATGCAATATCACATAATGTATTTTTCGTTTTAATATAATATATAAAATACACATCTCATTATATGAGCACGGATGGCCGAGTGGTTTAAGTGCTAGACATTTACTCCAATGGTCAATTGTTCGAGCCATGTGGAGGATGACTTTTTTCTTTCTTTAATTTTATTCTTTTTTTTTCTTGACCTTTTTAGTTCCACTGTTTTCTTTTATCAAATTTAAATCATTTCATGACAAACTTCAATATATGCCAAAATCTGTGAAAAGGTCCATTTAACGGACCAGCAATCCTCTTGCAATCCAAAACTGTGCCAAGTGCGAGTAAGCAGTTTATAGTTTCGTCTGGTTTCATTTTTGAGTCAAATGAAGATGTATTAAACATGACTCTTTAATCATAAGCTGAGATAATATAATTGATAGAGGATATTTGTTGAATCGGGTGGAATATCGATTTTAATTCACGAGTGATCATAGAAAATAATATGCGCCACGAATGAAAATATATTTTTCTATGATCACAAGTGATTAAAATCGATATTCCACCGACTCCAACAAATTTTCGTTTTATTTTATTCTTACAAATGATTATTTTTGTATTTTTCTGGTTAAATAGGTCCGGTAAAATAATAAAAAACTAGAAATGGCGCGGCAGAGGCCGACGCGTATCCCCACACCGAATGTTTGACCTAGGTGTGCCCCAGGGTTGGTAATGGGGCCATGCATAGTCGAGATTAACCGTATTGTCATAAGGGAAGTTCAGTATCAATTAGAAGTGAATGGGTGTAGAAATGAAGAAGTTATAGTAAAGGCAATTTTGGGTGGGTGTGACCTATGTGGGCAGGGCGCCCCAGGGTTGGTAATGGGGCCATGCATAGTTGAGATTGACCGTATTGTCATAAGAGAAGTTCAGTATCAATTTGNAAGTGCTAGACATTTACTCCCATGGTCAATTATTCGAGCCATGTTGATGATAACTTTTTTTTCTTTCTTTAATTTTATTCTTTTTTTTTTACTTGACCTATTTAGTTCCAATGTTTTCTTTCATCAAATTTAAAGCATTTCATGACATACTTCAATATATGCCCAAATCTATGAAAAGGTCCATTTAACGAACCAGCAATCCTCTTGCAATCCAATACTGTGCCAAGTGCGAGTAAGCAGTTTATTGTTTCGTCTGGTTTCATTTTTGCGTCAAATAAAGATGTATTAAACATGACTCTTTAATCATAGGCTGAGATCATATAATTGATAGAGGATATTTGTTTAATCGGGTGGAATATCGATCTTAATTCACGAGTAATCATAGAAAATAATATGCGCCACGAGTGAACATATATTTTTCTATGATCACAAGTGATTAAAATCGATATTCCACCGACTTCAACAAATTTTCTTTTTATGTTATGCTTACAAATGATTATTTTTGTATTTTTCTGGTTAAATAGGTCCGGTAAAACAATAAAAATTATCGATAATTTTCACTGTTCATTTTCAATGTTTGAAACAGTGAATTATCAATTATTATTCACTGGTATTTCTCTATTAACCACCGGAAAGCATACATGTACAATAAAATTATTTCGTGGTACGCTGTTCTACTCTTCATGTATAATTAACTCAATAGTCAATATTTGCTTTGTTTTCGATTTAAAACAAAATTAACGAAGGATTTCAATAAATTTCTAAATTATTAAATATCACAGCAGAGGGCTGAATCAGGATATAGTTGTGGCTGAGACTGTTACATTTCTTATCCGCTAGTATTTCAGGCATGGCAAATGACAAATTACCTTAACAATACAAGACAAAACATAAAACACGTTTAGAAAATAGTTTTATTTTTTTATTTTTTGACATATTTTTATTTGTATAATAGAAAAGAATGCATTATTTGATTAAATTCTATATAAAAATAAGCAACTATGATATGTTATTTAGCTTATTTTGCAACCGACGTAACGGCGTCTTCCTGGAAGTGCATCCAAGATCTGGATATTTAACACTATGACGATATAATCCTCGCTCTATAAAAAAGGGGGTTTAATGCATGTGCGTAAAGAGTCGTCCCATATTAGCCTGTGTAGTCCGCATTGGCTAATTAGAGACGACACTTTCCGCTTAAACTAGATTTTTGATAAGAATAAACGAATACTTTAATTAAAGCGGAAAGTGTCGTCCCTGATTAGCCTGTGGGGCAGCACAACCTAATATGGAACGCCCGTGCATTAAACTCCCTTTTTACAGAGCGAGGCTCATATCTTTAACACTTGTAAATTGTAAACATAAATTCAAAACGCGATGCAGTTGATACTTCGTTCTGTTTCATATTATCGTGTCTCAAAAAGTTGCAGTTCGGTGGCGCCGGTAAAACTGAGATTTTATATTAAAGTGCAAATATCAACGATGTCCAACAATGTTTGATAGATTTTTGGAATATTTTAAATACAAACTAAACATCGAAGAGATAATCGCAAGCTGGACGGGTACACCTGAAAAAAAACATACACATAAATTGACTGATTTTGTAATGTAATTCTGTATTGTTCAATTTCAGGAAAAAAAAAGAAAGAAAAATATGTGAATAATTGTACTAAATATGTTTTACTTGTATATGTTTGTGTCCTTAGTGATTCAAACGTTTCACCAATATTCATTTTCATTCATGATTCATTACTACGCCATCTTTAGTTTTGTATCATGCTTACCATCCATCATTCATTTCTTCAGTTGTTATAATTTGTATTTACAGTATGTTTTAGTGATATATGTACTAACTCGTTAACATAACAATATAAAGTATCTCTGTGAATGCAATGCCTGCAAATAAACAGTTAAACAAGAAAGAAAAAATTAGATCAGAATATTGATGCTATCAGGTTAATTTTATTTGACACTTTAAGTTTTTGTGAATACAGCTTGGCAAATGTGAGGTTAAGGGGCTCAAAAACCGGTTCAAACTGCCAACGCTATGCTTTGCATAGACTGTTCAAATGCAAGACCACACATTTAGTTCCTGTTGTGCGTGTTTTTCATTTATTGCATTGCGTCGAATTGTAGAGTAATTGATCGCTTGACTGAAAACACACATCGCAGATATAATAAGAAGATTCTCTTCTGATGAAACTAGATTTTAAAAGTTGTTAAGAAAGTCACGTCATTTGAATTCACAACGCAAAGCAGATGACGCGATTATATAAAACAAATATATGCATAAAACGTGGTGCTCTGCATGCAAATCAGTGTGATATTCGCTAGTTAAAGACTATTGAAATCCCCGACTTGAATCATGTATGTAACAGCACACTGTGAATTGAGTCATTAGCAAGGCACCAAAGAGCTTTGTCTCGCATCCCGATTTATGAGTGCTTTCACTCATTTAATTGAGAACGTCGTTACATGCACATCTCCAATGCAAGGAAAGGTTAAAGACATTATGAGATGTCCGCGAAGTGTGGCACATTTTAGTTCGAATGAAATTATTTGTATGTAACTTATATCGAATGACGCTTACCAAGATACTATATGTACACACGATGTCCCCCATATTGTAAACAATGGAAATGAACCTTTCTCTTACTGCGCCTCCTTTAGTCTTTATAACACGCACACCCCTTTCGATGAAAACATAAAGTCAAATTACGGGGATGAAAGGTGTTGTATAGTCTAGTACTAAGAATCATACTATTTTTAGCAATTGTATTCGTTTTGGTTCATGCTGGAATTTGTGTACAGAAACAATGCGGTAATGCACTATTATATTATTGTACTGTCATAATATTATATGATTTAATATGGAAATTGCTACGAACATGTACTCTACACATAAACAAACGATCGAACACCTAAAAGGGCGAACACAAACACATGATATTGTATCTCTATTGCACATCCACAGTTCCGAGTTTTATATTTCAACAATTACGCCATACACACCAAATACGTAATTTAAGAAGCTCTTTCATACAATGTCTGCCAGTGTTGAGGATGGACTAAAATGCGTCTTTGTACTTCTGCACCAGTTGTAAATATATGTCAATTTCAATTGTTTTGACAACACATGTTCTCATTCTTTGAATGTGCTGACTTATGTTCCGAAAGAAGAATAGCAAGTGGCTCAAAGCATGTTTTTTCGCAAAAACCCACGTAATTTTTCTTGTATTATGTTTGTTCTTTTTTCGCGTATTCTCTTTTTACCGATCTATCTGTTGTTTTTCTTTGCCAAAAACGTAATTTACTTGGACAAAGGGTCCTCTTCCATTGTATTTGGTATACGAGTACTCCTTGCAAATGCATGTAAATATTTGGATACGAAAAACTGTTCACGTTCACAATATATCTTAGTATAAACCTATTTATTTAAGCTAGATTGCATAGAAAGTACTTACTACTTATTTGAAATGCCCTCGAGTCCGTTTCCTGGGCCTAAACAGGTACTTGGTGTTTTAAGATGAGATCTAAAGAACGCTCCCACAATGGGGATCGAACCCGTGACCATTCGCTTGGTGATCACGGTGTATGGACTGCGTCAAGCTTCGTTTCACTACGTTTTTATAAAGGAATCTTACATAGCTGACAAATTTAAAAGTTGTTAAATCAAAATTTTATTTCAATTGCGTCAATATATAATACGATGAGTTTACAATCGCTTTAAATAAACGATTTTAGTGATTAAAAACGTTATGTACAAAATCGAAAGGTAATCTCAAGACTATCCTGGTCCGCCGTTTATTTTAAAATCTTTAAGTGACAGCATCACATAATCAATTTGAATCGAATACCATATTAATAGTATTTAAAGATATTTAACCGAAATTCGATGTCGTCCATCGGTTTGGTCGAAGATTAAGACTAGTCGCACTTTTCTCCAAGATGAGTGTTCAGTTTGACTTGCTCTAGTTGTACTGGGCCCATATACCATCTTGTTCCTGCTTATATTATTTAATTCGTACTTCATTAAAGACGATGGCACAAACATACAAGAGTGGTTAAATAAATATTTATTGATAGAACCGTATTTCTGTTTCGTTTACGGGTTTAACATAAACTGCTATTGGTGTAACTTTTCATTATCTCAGCATTAGCTTATACGTAAGCGTCTTATATTGTCTAAAATGTCATGCCATACGTAGGTAATATGATGATTATGATATATGTTTTTCAGTTTTGTAACGATCTAATCATATCGATGCACATTTCTTCCAACAGCTATACGTGAGTGGAATGCCCTTTCGCCAGACTTACAACAATGTCCCATGTTGACCACTTTTAAAGCCTCTCTTAGCAGAAACCTCACAAAATCGTTTTAATTACTTAATATTGGTACCAGAGCTGGTCAAAACCTTCACGCAAGATTGCGACTTGAGTGCAGTTCCCTCAATAATGACCTATTCCGAAGATCACTAGTAGAGAGTCTTCTTTGCCCATGCGAATATTTTACCCCTGAGTAATAACAAAATTATAATTCTTAAGGCCCAATGATATATCGTGTTGTGCAGACTGCACAGGCTTATCTGGGACGACATTTTACGCACATGCATTAAGTCCAGTTTTCACAGAACTTGGCTCATATTATTCCAGTATATACTCCTCCTACATTCTTGATGTGCTGAGAGTATAATAATAACATTGTTTTCTATTTAAAGAGATGACATTTATTTAAGCGGAAGCTTTTTAAGCAGACAACTTAAGAAACGACAAATTGAGCCACCTGGGGAAATCTATCCTGTTAACTTTTATCGAAGGGATTTCAGAAAAGGAAAATGATAGACAAGCAACAACACTCCTTCAACGTTCTGTGGAAACTTAATTTTAAATAGTATAGTTACCTGCTTAACGTACCAGCAAACCTCTTGCAATACTGTGCCATGTTCGATTAAGAAGTTTATTTCTTCGTCTGGTTTGATTTTGCGTCAATGAATATGTTTTGAACATTACTCTTAACTTATACGCTGAAATCATTCAATTCAGCGATTATTTTTTTGCCCAATTGGGAAAAGTACCGGTACCAGCCCAATTGGGAAAAATTAGAGCGAAAACCCCTTATATTGTTAAAATTCGCGTCGTGAAGTCTTCAGATTGGGATATTGGTGTATTTGATTTTTGGCTAACAAATACTTTAAAATTGATAACTTAGTGTTGTCAAGTTGACAATATTATATTTACGTAGGTTCAATCAATAAAGCTGCATAGGGAAATTAACTTAATGTTGCATTTTATTTTTATTTACCAAAACAATTTATTTTTTTTTGGAAACCTTCAATCGGGATTTTTTCGGACGTCAATTTGGAAATGTGTAGTTTATTCCCCATTGAGACGTTTTCCGGTATGTTATAAAAAAACAAAACAAAAAAAAACTCTTTAATAAATGTTATTGTTTTATGGTGCGCTGCTTTGTTTTCCATTTAAAACCATTTTTACAAAGGATTGTTATAAATTCATAAATTATTAAATAACACAGCAGATAGCTGAATCAGGAAAAAAATGTGACTGAGACAGTTTAATTTCTAATCCGCTAGTATTTAATGTATGGTAAATGACAACTTACTAATACAATACAAGACAAAACATAAAACACGTTCATTAAATAATATTTGTAAGTTGACATATTTTTATATGCATATTTGAAAAGAATGAGTTATTTTATTCAATTGTATGGAAACCTACGCAACTGTGTATGATATGTAATGGAGCTTTTTTGGTAACCGACGTTACGGCGTCTTGCTGGAAGTGCATCCATGATATAGGCATTTAACCCTTTGCATGCTGAGAAATTTGTCGTCTGCTAAAATGTTGTCTGCTGAATTTCTAAAATTAGCATTTTCTTCGATTTTTTTTCAAAGAATACTATCAGAATAGCAAACAGTTTGGATCCTGATGAGACGCCACGTTCTGTGGCGTCTCATCTGGATCCAAACTGTTTGCAAAGGCCTTCAAAATCCGGTTCCAGCGCTCAAAGGGTTAANGTAAGGGTACAAACACAAAATAATGTTAAATACAGCGAACGTGGGCGATTTCCTCTAAAATGCAGCATTGTAGCTAATATAATTCGATACTGGTTCAAAATCTTTAAATGCACAGAGACAAAAATAGTCAAAATCACATATAAAATGATGTTGATAGAAATAGAAGCTAACCCAAACAAACCATCTTCTGTAAAATGACTTAAATAATGTCTAGAACAATTAGGCTTTTTCCATGTATGGCTAAATCAGGGTGTTGGAAACGAAGACTTATTCATATCATCTCTAAAACAAAATGCACAAGATATGTTATTGCAAAACTTGAACTCCACCTGTCCACGACTTTGGCTACACATATTTTCTCAACTGTTCAAATATAAACAAATACCGACAAGCATTCACACGTCTTAGGACATCTTCACACAGACTCGCTGTTGTAACAGGAAGGTGGCACAAACCAAACAAAATACCAAGAAACGAACAAACATGCATATCTTGCAATAAACTAGACTATGAATATTACTTTTCATTGGAATGCCCACTATAAATGGAAATTAGAAAACTTCACATTAAACAATGCTTTTTGAAACATCCAAACATAATTAATTTTGCAGAATAAATGTCCTCAAATATTAATGTTATAATAAAACACATTGCAATATATAAATATATATACATAAATCACTGGTGCTAAGAGACAATATATACTCACTTAATTAGTGTAAATCACCTCATACATCAAAATAAATATAATGTTACTCACAACCATGCGAGCCTGTACATGTGATTATTGGCAATCCACATTTTCTCCTTTTCTCAGCCTCTTATTACAGCACCGATGAAAACACACCACTATTTTTTTACCAAATTGGTAGATAAATAATTTGGATCAAGAAACAGAAGTAGTACCTGAAATAAATATAAAAAAAAATACACTTGCGTTGCAAATAAATACAACAAAACCCACAATAGTGTTTATTAGGTGCATTGTCAACCTAAGAATCAAATAAATGCTATGATTAAACATTATATTTCAATAAGGTGTAAGTGCAACCGCGCGTTTGAACGGTTAGAAAAAATGTCGGATTAGTGTCGGAACTTCATATTACAAACGCGCGGTTGCACTTAACTGAACAAATACTTATTTGTTAAAAAAAAATCATGATACCTATAGAAAACTCTCCTGGGTCGCGCCTTTGTTGATAGTATTCTCCCTACACAGATCTTAATAAGTCAAGTGGTAAAGGCACCGTGGGGAAGCTCTTTCCTTATCCGATATATCGCTGTCTATATTGGGAGACTGGTGTTCAACAAATTAGTTACACCACTTAAGACAAATTACGCAATTCAAATTTGCGCGTGCACGTCAAAGTATCGGGAAATTGTCGTTAAGCAGTAATTCAGCTTAGGCGATATAAGCTCACCGATCGTATTTCTCTACATTAATGATTGTGTCAAGTATTTATTATAATGTGCCCTTGTTAGGAAGTTAAATGAACACATAACATATAAAAGAACACTACTATTTAAAAAATGGAAATACTCTTAAGTATAAACTTAATAAATAAATAAAAGTAAGAACATTATTTGCGCATTTTTGAATTCTTGTCGAATTCTTACAGTAGGGCTAATTCTTATGTTCCAAAATTACAAACAAAAGTTTTAACGAACAAACCTTATTTGGATTTTTAGAGTCGTACACATACACATATAATGTGTGTCATATATGAACCCATTATAATTATTTTATTATCTTAAAATAATTCCTTAAACAGTCCGTAGTGTTTCGTTCTTAACGAGAATCATAATATAATTGATATTGCATTCACTTTGCAAGCCATGACACAATATCAAATCAGCCAGAATGTGTTCGTGCTTACCCAAATATATTAGTCATACAATATGTTGGCCCATAAAAACCATGATAAGTCGTGTTTTTATTAAAGTAACTAAATGTTAGCCTTGCAGTACATTACACAAATTAATCATTTACTGAATTCTAATATCAAGTTCAAATTTTATCTTATTTAATCAAATAAATGTTTGTTTACATTTGAAATACTGATACATTTTATCCACGGGGCTGTGTATTAATTATTCTTAAACCTTGCATTAACGTTTAAATACGTTATGTCTCGTTGCTTGGTCTGAGAAACTATCGATAAATTTGCTTCCATGTGGGAGAAAATGTTATTGTAGGAACTTCATTGGCAAAGACAGCGATAATACTACGTAGAAGCCATGGTCTCTAGAATTAGGACATTAATTTGTCTTACGATGCTTATTGATCATGCGTCATTGATGTTGTGAAAAAGGACGTAAATATACGTCTTCCTCGGCAATTATTTGAACACTGACATGAGGTGATCTGGTATCAGACGGCGAGGCTATAAACAAATTAAGTGCAGCATTAACCAAATGGGTTGTTTTGCTCATTTGCAAATGACATTGCATAAACGAATACACGTGCATGTGTTTCTAATGTTTGGTGAATATATCCATGGCTCGTGTATCAGTCACCGTGTTCTAAGTTTCAAATATGTTGTTTCTTTGAAAATGAATTGTATATATAAATTTAATTGTTAAAATACAAATGAATTTATCGACATCGGGCGTTCGATTTTTTATACGTGTCATTGACCAAATATATAATCAATAACTGTGTCATCTCAATTACATGACACCAAAACACACGGAATATTGTATCACTTGGTAAATGTAAGGGTGCAATTATTTATCGAAAGCCCAACTTGCTTTTTTTATGCAAAAAATGCTTGGTTATGAACTCAGATGTAGAAATGACAAACACCATGCTGGCAATAGTTACCTGGGGACTAATACACAAATAAAGCAACATATATTTCGGAAATATGTATTATGTATTCATCTATTGCTAATAGGTGAACTATCTTCATACAATATGTTATATAAGTATATGATACAGGTAAAACTGTTCATGTGTTCAAAAATTCAAGTAATAATTCACAGTTTTGCCATAAAACATGTTTTTTCCAGATTTTTACTCGACAACTATAATCTTATATTAACCAATTATATTTTTAATAATTACCGACAGGTTTTATGTGAAAAAATACTGACAATTCATTGTGAACGTTAAACACAAATGATCCGTCCTTGCATTTACTGAGAACAATATTTAATACTTCTGGAGTTTCACTTCTTCATATTTCATTCTGAATAGAGAATATTCTTTAATATTTTAATTTCCTATGAAGTTTATTAAATGTCTGCTTCATGTAAAATAAAATGAATCTTAAAAGCTCAGCAGACCAGATATAAGTAATTTATGTGAGCGATGGTGNCAATTCCGACTTAGATTTCTGTCGCATCAGTAATGAAATCAAATATAAAACTTTAAGTGAGTTGTGTAGAAACAAAGTGAGTTTAATAATCGTGTTTGTTAGTACAATATATATTAAGTATTGACATTAACCTTGAGAGCATCCAATTTGTCCAATCGATATGCACAAACCACTTGAGCTTTTTGGTATTGAAAACGTTAAACATGATAGGACACAATTTATTCTGTGTGCTGCATATTGACTCCGTTGTGAAAAAAGCAGTGCGTTCCAATTATGTAAGAGTGAGTTTAAGCAGCAGGTAAATAAAAACGGTATGGACATAACGACTGACTTTGACTTTAAGATGTACATGCTTGCCATTTGTAAAATGTTGTAAAGACTAAAGAGTATAAGCATCGGTGTTGACGTGAATTTATCTATATCCCAATGATGCGAACAATACTCGAGTGAGCAAACTACTCACCGTCGTCACATAAGAACGACTCATGTACTCAGCATAGGTGTGGCACATGTCATTATTGTGATATCGTCGTACTTCTCTATCATTGTGGTTAAAGTTTGTGTCGCTTTTTGGTGGTAGCGACCGTTACAACCAATACCACGCAAGAACGATATGGCAAAAATAAATCGAAATTATCCTTGGCCTTTGCTGAAATTGGTTGTTTAAATTGGTGTATCTAGTACCTGTCGAATTACAAAATAGACGCGTTGTTTTCTCCCTATGCTGCAGCGGGAATTTCACATGATACTTAATATCTATCGACAAATGGTATTGGACAACTGTTATTTTAGAACATTTAACCTTGAAGAGATAGTAACGATTGTTATTAGTGTTACCATCGCAACCAAGAGCTTGCCGTGGTGTAATGGATATGGTGTCCGCCTAACGACTTGGAGGTCCAGGGCTCGATCCCCACTGTGGGAGCGTTCTTTAGATCTCTCCCAAACACACCAAGTACTGTTCCTATACTCAAGGCACGGACTCGATAGAGTTTCAAATAAGTTGTAAGTTCTTTGAAAGCAATTAAGCTTAAATAAATAGGTTTAACAATAAACCATACAACTAAGTGCATGCAAACTAAGCAAATCACAAAAATGTGAGCTTATTTATAGCTTTTAAAGTTTAATAGAACGATTGTGACATGGTATATCAGTTAAATAATATGCGATATAACAATAGGCTAACATATATCCGTCTAGCTATATTTGAAATTACACTTTATATATTGAAATATATGTCAAAACGGGAGTTGTAAAGCGCTCCCGGATGTGGATACTATTGAAATGATTCGTCATTAACGTTATGTTGGGCTCTCGTGATATCGGATAAGTGAAAAAGTCTCGTAA